>PVKP010006342.1:0-83621 GCA_004027715.1 Plecturocebus donacophilus
AACACTAAATTAGTTCCCATATAAGGCAGAAAGTATAAGAGGTACTCAGAACTGAGGAACAGCTGGAAGAAATTTTTTTAAAAGATGATTTCTGGCCAGGCGTGGTGGCTCATGCCTGTAATCCCAGCACTTTGGGAGGCCAAGGCGCAAGGATTACGAGGTCAGGAGATTAAGACCATCCAGGCCAAACTTGGAGGTGAAACCCCATCTCTACTAAAACTACAAAAAAATTAGCTGGGCGTGGCAATGCATGCCTATAGTCCCAGCTACTCAGGAGGCTGAGGCAGGAGAATGCTTGAACCCAGGAGGCAGAGATTGCAGTGAGCCGAGATCTCATTACTACACTATAGCCTGCACAACAGCTCAAGACTCCATCTCAAAAAAAAAAAAGAATTCCAAAGTAAAGAATAAGCATTATTGTGCTTGCTTCAGCAGCACAATACTAAAATTGGAAGAATAAGTATTATTTCTCAGTCAACATAAAGTATTCTTCACCATAAAAGAATACTCATTTTCAACTATTATAAGGCCTTATAAAAATTACAGACCAGGCTTTAAGAATGAGGCTAGGATATATTTTTTTCTTTGACATGGTCTCACTCTGTCCCCAGGCTGCAGTGCAGTGGCACCATTTCAGCTCACTACAACCTCCACCTCCCAGGTTCAAGCAATTCTCCTGCCTCACCCTCCCAAGTAGCTGGGACTATAGGCATACCCCACCACACCCAGCTAATTTTTGTATTTTTAGTAGAGATGGGATTGCACCATGTTGGCCAGGATGATCTCAATCTCCTGACCTCCTGATCTGCCCACATCAGCCTCCCAAAGTGCTGGGATTACAGGTGTGAGCCACCCTATTTTTTAAATCCAAAAAGGTCCGAAGTTTTGCAAATCTATTTGTCTAATTAACATGTGGTTTGTTCAAAGACACTTGCCAATCGTTGTATACTGTGAATCTCTCACTGCATATTCAAAGAACATTCAGATTAACACTCAATGTATGAGAACAACAATTATGCTACTATTACCTCTAAAATCAGAGTTTATAACATGTTCTGTGAATGGGGGTTTTTTGGCTTTTATATACTGCTTTTGCTTGATCAGATGTGAAAAATATAATTGCTTTAAATGAACATATTTACAACAAATCATTTTGGGATGGACTTATTTCTTTTTTTTAAGTTCAAATATCCATAGTTTTCCCATATTTACTTTCAGAAATAAAGCTCTACAGGGACCAGTGGGGCATACAGAACTAGGTGAGATACACAGAAGGTTCTAATTTGTTTAGAAACCAGGTTAATGAGCCACAATTTAAAGCTATGCATCTGGCCGGCCACAGTGGCTCACACCTGTAATCCCAGCACTTTGAGAGGCCGAGGCTGGTGGATTACACGAGGTCAGGAATTTGAGACCAGCCTGACCAACATGGAGAAACCCTGTTTCTACTAAAAACACAAAAATTAGCTGGGCGAGGTGGCAGGCACCTGTAATCCCAGCTACTTGGGAGGCTGAGGCAAGAGAATCACTTGAACTTGGGGAGGCAAAGGTTGCAGTGAGCTGAGATCTCACCACTGTACCCAGTCTGGGTGACAAGAGCGAAAATTCTGTCTCAAAATAATAATAAGCTACACACCTACAATGTGTCAGTCTCCATTACTATTTGAAATTACTAAACTTACTATTTGGCACCGCAGAGGCAGGTTAAGGAGAGACCTAAGATGTAACTGGTAACAGTCAGCTTTCTGGCTATCCACCTTTGCAACTGTTATTTCCCTAATCAAGGAGGTGATTACTTCTAAAATTGGCAATACTCATTTAACTTAGGCCATAAATACGAGGTTTAGCTGCAATATTAGCAGGTTAAGCAATTTTGTATTATCCACAAGAATGTGAGCTCAAAATGTCAACATGGAACACATCCACTTCTTTTAAGTTGGTCTACTGCACTAAGTTGCTAAGCAATACCCATCAGAATGCAGTATGTCTGTAATCAGCAGTGGCTAGAAATGCATTTCTGCTTTAATCACACCAAATATTAGAAATCCAACCAAAATATCATAAACAAGAGTTGTCATCTTTAGACATGCACATGCTCCCGGGGGCTGAAGTGGTCCAACATGCATGATGGACCACTTAGCCGTAATAAAAAGGAAAAGCTTAACTCCCCCTGAGCCC
Organism: Plecturocebus donacophilus; assembly: GCA_004027715.1. Lineage (NCBI taxonomy): Eukaryota > Metazoa > Chordata > Mammalia > Primates > Pitheciidae > Plecturocebus > Plecturocebus donacophilus. The sequence continues at coordinate 2,179 of PVKP010006342.1, forward strand.
AGTAAAGCAAAGTACAGATAATCCAAAATTTAAAAGTTTTATAAATAGTTGAAACTGTTAAGATTTTTATACAAATATCTCACAGTACATGCAGGGCTATTTCTCCCCTCAATAGAAATGCAAGCAGTGGCTCACACCAGTAATCCCAGCACTTTGTAGTAGGCCAAGGCAGGTGGATCACCTGAGGTCAGGAGTTTGAGACCAGCCTGGCCAACATGGTGAAACTCCATCTCTACTAGAAATGCAAAAATTAGCCGGGAGTGGTGGTGCACGACTGTAATCCCAGCTACTTGGGAGACTGAAGCAGGAGAATCACTTGAATGCAAGAGGCTGAGATCGAGCTACTGCACTCCAGTCTGGGCCATAGAGCAAGACCTGGTCTCCAAAAAAAAAAGAATCTCTCCTATGTATCTTTTTCTTTTTTCAGACAGAATCTCCCTGTTACCCAGGCTGCAGTGCAGTGGTAGGATCTCAACTCACTGCAACCTCCACCTCCCTGGTTCAAGCAAGTCCCCTGCCTCAGCCTCCCAAGTAGCTGGAATTACAGGCATGCACCACCACGCCAGGCTAATTTTGTTGTATTTTTAATCGAGACAAAGTTTCATCATGTTGGCCAGACTGGTTTTGAACTCCTGACCTCAGGCGATCCACCCGCATAGGCCTCCTAAAGTCCTAAAGTGCTGGGATTACAGGCGGGAGCCACCACGCCTGGCCTATATCTTTCTCTTAATTACAACATAAGGAGTGAAGAAAAATGCTGTTTAAAAAATTATGTCCTTAATTTTTAACAGATGGTGGTGAGTTTGATTCCACAATATGCATAACTAACTACGAAGCCTTAAGGTCTTTTAACACTAGGGACAGAAGGAGAAACAGTTTCTTGCATTACTCGGCATATAATCAAAATCATTCCTCTTTTAAATACCTTTTCCACCATGGTAAATAAGCCTAGAGATGAACAGGTAAGAAGTGGAAAAAAAAATTAAGAAAAAACTGAAAATAAATTTTTTTAATGTTAAAAATTGAGGAGAATTGCCTCATGAATCCTTCAAATTCCTACATCCAGATTCTGCTGTCCACAGGTTCAGCTTTCAGTTTCTTCTATGTGCCATTTAAATCCTTTCTTAAAATTACAGTCTTTTCTATCAAGTTTTAAATCTAATGCTCTATCAATAATGCAATCTTTTATATACAGTAACATTAAACTTCAGATGGATTAGTAGTATAGTTTGGTTTATAGTACGCCTTTGGGTCTGGAAGCAGAAAAATGGATGAAATAATTCCTTCAAGCCTCTTGACAGCTTCATAATTCTATTTTATCTACATAGCTTCTTCTCAACTTCCTCTGCCTCCTCGTAGATATTTTTCAGATAGGTCTGAAACACTTTGAGTCTGGTAAAGAAATGTTTATGGATCAAATAAGAGAGGAGCTCTTTCCCCATCCCTTCAGCTACCACAGTCAGTTTTACCATTATATCCAGTAAACAAAATAGATTGACTCAATCTTAAACAATTCCCTCATCACAAGAAGCCCATCGCAACCACAGCTGCAGAAAGTACCCTTAAACCTTCCCCAACTATCTACAGCAACACAAAGTTAAGCTAACTTCCACTGACAAAAGGCTACGTGTGCATTCAGCCCCAAGATTTATTGTGCAAAACCCTGGTGATAAAAAGTCATCTCATCAAGCTACAAAACTTTTTTTTTTAATCTCAAATATTCTCGACGAAACTTCTCTTGTCAAGCAGGAGGAGTGAGTCAAAAACAACAAACATTAGCTGAACGTTCAGCTCCAGGACCACATCCCAGCTGTCTTTGCTCCTGTTGTCAGTGGCTCACAAGCAGTTTCTCACTTTCCCTTCACTCTTCTCCCCTTACTCCCCAACATTCTCACTGGAGAATACATCACCTCCTCAGACCGCTGGCAAGAAAAAAAAGGGGGAGAAGAGACTGCAATTATCAAGGAAGAGGAAGATATTTCAGAACCATGTTTTCCCCTGCAAAGGGCAATTTAAAAAATGACAGTGTGTGTCATCAGGATATGGGGGGACGACGCTGTGGGGCTCACAAAGATGTGCAGTGAGTGTGCACTTGAAGCTCTCAGGGCAGGATGAGACGATGGAGCGGAAAGTAAGAAAACCTAAGTCTTCCTTGCTTTCTGCTCTTCCCCCTCCAGGAGAGGAAGCTGAAGAAACTGGGGGAGGGGCGGAATGCTATCGTTCTCCTACTAGGGGTACACAAGACAGGCCTTAGGGTTCGCTCGTCCCCAGTAAGGAGGGTCACGGAGGGAAGAAGAAGAGAGAACCCCTAAACGTTACCCACCTCTGTTCGAAACAAAACTAAGGGGGTGATTAGTAAACCCAGTTGGCGCGCCCCTGAAGGAGCCCTCAGGTCACTCATCCCTATTCCCAAGCGGAAGAGCTGGGATAAACGGGATGGAGGGTCGGAGGCTGGTCGGGGACAAGGCCCCACCCCCCGACTTAGGAGGGAAAGGGAGCCCAAGCTCCCAGCCGTCCCCTCCTACCCCGCACCTCCCGCCTTGGCCACCCCCACTTATCCCCCCTTCCCTTCCCTCCCTTTCCTCCAGAGCCTGAGGCAGCGCGGGGGAGGCGGCCGCTCCTACCTCCCCTCACCCACTCTGTCCCCACCCCCACTCCGCTCCCACCTCCCGCCCGCCATGGGCCCGTTACCTGCTCGTCGAAGCGGCTGACCACGGCCTGGACCCATTCCACCGGCCTGTGCGCGGCCATGTCCTCCCCGCGGCCGGGGGGCGGCGGAGGGAAGTGTGGGCCGGCGCCCTGGGCCGGGAAGAGGGCGGGGAGCGGGGGCTGAGGTGAGGGAAGAGGCGAGGAGAGGGTCTGAGGAGTGCAGGCTCCCAGCGTTCCCACGGGGGTGGGGATGGGGGGGTCAGCGCCGAGCGGGAGGGGGGAGAGGGAAAGGGGGCGTTGGCAAGGAGGCTGGGGGGAGGGGGGTGGGGAAGGGGACCCGGGGAGGGGAGGGGGCCTCTTGGTCGCTCTCCCCACTAGCGCCGTCTCCCCACAGCCATCACAGCCCGAGACGCCGCCATGACACCCCACCGGAAGTGGGATCGTTTCCACGGCCCGGGGAGAGGGAGCGCGAGCAAGCTAGAGATTTGAGAGCGCGGCTGGGAAAGGGGAGGGGGAAGCGAGAGGGAAAGGGGCCTGTCGCGCATGCGCCCGCGCCGGCCGGTTTCATTAATGAAAAAGCGAGTCCTCCTGGAGGTGACGTCACCTAACTCCTCTGGGCCGACGGGCGAGCGTCCCTCACCGCCGCGGGGCTCACCTAGACTGGCCCTGGGCTCAGCTGGCGAGCGCCAGAGCTGACCTGGAGCATCTGCTCCCATCCCCGCCTCCACCTAGGGCTGCCCCCTCCCCCGCCGGCCTCCGGGTTTGGATTGCTCCCGGAGTTAGAAGTTAGGGCGCCCTGGGGCTAGCCTTTCTCCCAACGCCCGGATCTCAGTCGCTCATCTCCCAGGGAGGCTGTGCGCTCACCCTCTCTCTGCCTTAAGCTCTCAGAAAAAAACGAGGCACACCATTTCCAATTTTCTGGTTCTTCGTAGTTTTGAAGACTGCTGAGAAACAAAAAAGGAAGGCCAAAGAGAGACTCCGTAATTTTTCTTTTTTAGAGGTCGCTTAAATCCCAATGCTAAACCCAGTAGCAATCAAGGTCTAGCCATTGGGTCTAGCATTGGGATTTAAGCCCATCCTCCCTCTGCTAAACCCAAGTAAATACAACTTTCGCACAGTTGATAATAGAATAAAGTTTCACCACCCTCAAAACACCTTTAGAGCCTCGCATACGTTATTAATTCAATGTATTCATCGTCATATTTAAACCTTTCAACAAACCTTTTCAATACATATCATTATCCTCGCACAAGAGGTTCCTTGATTTGCCCAAGGTCACAGAGTTGACAGGTGGCAGAGTAAGGAAGTAAAGCTATGAGGTTTAACTCCAAGGACAGTAGAGGCAGACTATGGCTCTCCTGAAAGAAAATCCTTCCCTATACCCCCAGTACCAGAGTTGAAAGGATTTCATGTGGAATTGGTTGTGCCAGTTTTCCAGGAAGAGGATTACATCCAAAACAATGGATAATATATCTATATCTGGCATTGGACTTTGAAATTAGTAATTTTAAAATTTATCTTCCTCGATACATTTTACATAGGTGAATATTTTTGTTTTTCAGGGTCTCACTCTGTCGCCCAAGACGGAGTGCAGTGACTCAATCATAGCTCACTCCAGCCTCAGACTCCTGGGCTGAAGTGATCCCCCCACTTCAAACTCCTGAATAGCTGGACTACAGATGAGTGCCACCCTGCTTGGCTTTTTTTTTTTTTTTTTTTTTGTAGAGACAGAGTCTTGCTATGTTGCCCAGGCTAGTCTGAAACTCCTGGCCTCAATTGATCCCCTTGTCTTGGCCTCCCAAAGTGCTGGGATGACAGGGGTGAGCTACCACACCACACAGGCCCTTAGGCTAATGTTAAAATGAATTTACACATTCCAAGCACTCACTAATCAGCCAGTTAGGCCACACAGAAAGACACTGGGTGATAGAGGACAGCAGAACTAGAATTTTAATTTTGCTACAGAAAATCCACAAAGCCAGTAGCCCATGTACAGAGAGATATATCCTTGAGAAAAGTTTCCAATCTCTAGGTTAGTGGTTGTCCAAAATACATATTAACGTTTTATTCCACTAGAAGAAAAAGACAGAGTTTGGATATGTCTTTGGTCCCTTCTTTAAGAATGCAACGCAGACACTAATTTCTTTTAGATGATGTCAGAATGATGACAATGCTGGAAACAAATGGACAAATATTAAATTAATATCTATCTGTGCTTCTCCCAAGTAGGACCCCTGAAAAAGCATTCACTCATACCCCCAGATAGTATTCCGGTGCCTCACTGCGCTGCTAAACTTCCAGACCCACAACCTTCCTCTCCTTTTCTCATACTTCCTCTGAAAGTCCTTAAGTGCTTCCTTGTTGCCATGGCTTTTTGCCTATCTCCCTGATCTTCTTCTCTATTCTTGGACGCAACTGACTAAAACCCTCAGTTCTCTTGTCTTCCCTGGCATTCTGCTGCTAAAGTTCCTCTGTGTCTTTCCTCCCTTCTCTAGTTCCTTCCACAATTGCCTATTCTTCTCTAGCTCTGTGGTAAGACACCCAAACTTCAGGCCCTGGCCCTCTGCTCTTCTTCCTTTACTCAAGCTCCTGCCAGCATGTCATTAATTCATCCCAATTTGTACTCCCTGTTCTGTTGCCTCCCCTGAGTGCCAAGCCTCTCATTATAGTCAGAGGTCTAGACTTCACCCCAATTTCCTCTCCAGTTAAATTCATTCAATTCTACTGAACCAGTATTAAGTGTCCAAATGGGCCGGTCATGGTGGCTCATGCCTGTAATCCCAGCACTTTTAGAGGCCAAGGTGGGAGGATTGCTTGAGCCCAGAAGTTCAAGACCAGCCTGGGCAACATAGTGAGACCCCAGCCTCTATCAAAAAAAATTTTTTCAATTACCTAGGCATAGTGACGTGTGCCTGTGGTCCCAGCAACTTGGGAGGCTGAGGTGGGAGGGCCACTTGAGCCCAAAAGGTCGGGGCTACAATAAGCTGTGATCTCGCCACTGCACTCCAGCCTAGAAAACAGAGCAAGACCCTGTCTATAAAAAATAAATATAAATAAAAGTGTCCAAACACCTGTTATATACTAGGTACTTTGTTAAATCATACATAGTATGGCAGGAATTCTAAACAAAAATGCCAAAGAAGGCTGTGCTCTGTGGCTCACACCTGTAATCCCAGCACTTTGAGAGGCCGAGGCAGGTAGATAACCTGAAGTCAGGAATTTGAGACCAGCCTGGCCAACATGGTGAAACTCCACCTCTACTTATAAAAAAAAAAAAAAAAATATGCAATAGCCGGGCATGGTAGCACACGCCTATAATCCCAGCTACTTGCTCAGGTGGCTGGGACAGGAGAATTGCTTGAACTCGGGAGGTGGAGGTTGCAGTAAGCCGATATTGTGCCAGTGCATTCCAGCCTGGGTGACAGAGTGAGACTCCATCTCAAAAAAAAAAAAAAAATCCCAAAGAAGGCAATGCATAGAGACTGTGGTGAACTAAGGAGCATATACCCACCTCCATTTATCCGGATAAGACTCTCCCCATTTAAGAGTATCTGTCACTCAACTCCAGTTACTGCCATCCAGGAATGTTGACCCAGTGTTGCTAGATCTAGTTACTCAAGAGAAGCTAGAGATCTGAACTTATGTATAAACTCTTCCAATTTTTACATAGTGGCAGTCAATTCACATTTTTAAAATGCTGTGCAGCCAAACAAAATATGTCTCCTGTCTGAATTTAGCCCATGGAACACCAGTTTGTCCAGCTCTAGTCCAGTGAAAAGGCATGAGCTTAAGAGTAGAACAGAATTCGATTTCTATGCTAACTTCCCCCATTCTGCACTGTCTAACAGTATTCAGAGACCTCTTAGCATTTGGTATTGTTTTAAATGCATCTCTCTCATTCAGCCTCTGTTTTCTGGTCAGGCACAAGTTCTGCCAATTTTTTCTTCAAGAGTTTGTTCCAAACCGGGAGCGGTGGCTCATGCCTGTAATCCCAGCACTTTGGGAGGCCAAGGCAGATAGATCACTTGAGCCCAGGAGTTTGAGACCAGCCTGAGCAACATGGCGAAACCTCATCTCTACAAAAAAAAAAAAAATTTTTTTTAATTAGCTGGACATGGTGGCATGTGCCTGTGGTTCCAGTTACTTAGGAGGCTAAGGTGGAAGGATCACTTGAGCCTGGGAGATCAAGGTTACTGTGAGCCGTGATAGTGCCATTGCATTCCAGCACTCCAGCCTGGGCATCAGAGTTAGACCTTGTCTCAAAAAAAAAAAATTGTTTTTACAGTAGCATTCCCTTCATTCTACCCACCACCCCCATCTCCACTGGCGCAACCAACCACCCCAGCATACCAAAGAGCACACCACTCTTCAGGAATAAGGTGCTCATTTCCTCAGCTGCTGGGCATTACTCGCCAACAGCTATCAGCTAAATCCCTTTCCAGGAGTTACCCTCAGCTGAAGAGAGCTGCCTCTCACCTGGTCCGTTTGACTGACTGACAGATGCAGGGCTCAGGGTGGGGCTGCTCTGAAAGGTTCTCCAGGCTCTAGAGCTCCCTGTGGATCCGGAAGCCGAGGCTTTTGCTGTGACTACCTTCAGTTCGACTTCTCTTTCTGCTCAGTCCTGCTCCTTTCTTTCTTTCTTTTTTTTTTGAGATGACGTCTCACTCTGTCACCGAAGCTGGAGTGCAGTGGCATGATCTTGGCTCACTGCAACCTCCACCTCCTGGGTTCAAGTGATTATCCTGCCTCAGCCTCCCAAGTAGCTGAGACTACAGGTGCACACCACCATGCCCAGCCAATTTTTGTATTTTTACCCGGCCTAATCCTGTTCTTTTTCTGCATGATGTTGATCCCAAGGGCAATTAAGTCCCATGAGTGTGGCCGGATGCAGTGGCTCAGGCCTGTAATCCCAGCACTTTGGGAAGCTGAGGCAGGTGGATCTCTTCAGCCCAGGAGTTCGAGACCAGCCTGGCCAACATGGTAAAACCACATCTTTACAAAAAAATAAAAATAATAGCAGGACATGGTGGTGAGCAGCTGTGGTCTCAGCTACTCAGGAGGCTAAGGCTGGAGGAGGATCACTTGATCCCAGGAGGTAGAGGCTGCAGTGAGCCATGTTTGCACCACTGCACTCCAGGCTGGGTGACAGAGCAAGACTCTGTATCAAAAGACAAAAATGGCCCATAAATGTGGTTTGATCCAGTGGAGCTGAATCATCCCCCTAGCCAGTTAGCAGTGAGGTCCTCAGGTGAAGCCCTGATAGGTCCTGGCAGGCCGTAGCAGTACAACGTTAAAACTTTCAGCAATGGTGAAGAGCTGGAATGGATGGGATGTAACCTCAGTGAAAGAATGCACTCATAGGTGCAATCTATCAGAAATTTTAACAATATGGGGCAAATAGTGGTTTAAGAGCAATGAAATTTGATGACTACTGATGGAGTACTCCTGTGCTTTGGAGAAAGCCAATGAAAGGTTAAGGGTGATTAATCACCAATTAAAGGCTAAGGAAGAAAGCCAGAGTGCCTCCCTAGCAGCATATAAAGAAAGGAGCATCACAAGGCAGAAAATGCTGGAGAACAAGTTCAAGGTTTAATTGTAAGAGCAGCAGAACTCCAAAAAGGTTTTGAGCCCTAGTGAGTCTGCTATGCCAAGGTCAGGGGCATAGTTGAGAAGTGGGACCCTGATACTTTAAATGGAGCATCTGGGTCAATGCACTTGAGAACCTTAGAACTCCACATCACCGTGAGTGCTCTGGGTTTGTAGAAGTGTCCCACTCCTCCTAGCAAGAAACTAGCACCCCACCCCCCTTGCTTGAAGATCAAAAAGTAGTATCTACCTTACAAAGCAACACACACTCTCCTCAGGATCTACCTGCACTTTTCTGCCTAACAGACCGATAACTAAGGTCAAGTCACACATAACCCCATTAAGAAAATGCTAGACCTGCTAAGGGAAGAGAGGTACTGTATCCTGAAGGAGCTAAACAACCTACCCAATGTATATATACCTGCAGAAGGTGGGAGAAACGGGGAAAGGGTCCCCAGCATGCCAAATTAGAGGGAGGAGAAAATAATGCTAGATAAAGCAGAGTGTATTGATAGAAGCACATTCCTGTACCACAGTATTTACATCCTGGCAAGGACTCCAGGAGATAAAGCTAATAGGTTGTTAGGATGGCTTTAGAAAGCTTGGAGAAACCAGTGGTCCGCCCTAAGCAAAACAGGCGCGAGCTGTCCTGGCAAACAATGGAAGAAGAGAGCACATGGCTCAGAAGTGGGAATGATTTACCACCTATCCTGTCAACTGTGTTCTCCTGTTTATCACAAGCAATGAGGAATGTGCTGTTGAGAGGGACACAAGCATCACCGAGAAGTCCAGTAGTCACTCTTCTCTGTGGACTGGGGCTGATATGGAAGATGTTTCAGGAGCTAGGGTCCCTGATAGCAGTGGGCCTGCTAGAGACCAGGTGGCAGTGCTTAACCAGCAGAAGATTAAGTAGCATTGTTAGGAGTGGCAAGACAGAATGGCATCCAAGGGGGCCTGACCCACAGGGAGCTGTGGAGGTAGTTAGTAGGATACTGTGTGCCTCAATGTGTAGTTTTTAAAACACAGGGATGGATAAGGAGGTGGCTGAGAGGAGCTGCCCCAATAGTCACAATCCCTTGCCCTGTTTTTCAAACTGAGCCAGTTTCCAGAACCTAATGACCGGGGAAGACTGGATTTCCAGCAAGGGTATATAGTGATGAGTCCTTGTCCTCTCTGAATGGGGGAGGACAGGACTTTGGGAGGCTGAGGCGGGCGGATCACAAGGTCAAGAGATCGAGACCATCCTGGCCAACATGGTGAAATCTCATCTCTACTAAAGATACAAAAATTAGCTGGGCATGGTGGTGCACACCTGTAGTCCCAGCTACTCAGGAGGCTGAGGCAGGAGAATCACTTGAACCTGGGAGGCAGAGATTGCAGTGAGCCAAGATCGTGCCACTGCACTCCAGCCGGATAACAGAGAAAGACTCCATCTCAAAGAAAAAAAAAAAAGAGGGGCTTTAAGCAGCTGCTGAATGGAGAGCTATAAGCATAGAAGGAGAGGTGACTTTCGGAAGTGTTACTGTGGGTTGTAATTAGAAAAATATACATAGGAATTAGCTTCATTTTTGGTTGCTAGGTTCTTCCTCTGAATGTTATACTACTCCAAAACTGGGCCAAGTGATGCCTAGGACTTATTTGGATTATTTATTAAGTAACTACTTATATAATTATCACAAGTGTTAGTAGTACCATTAGTAGTATTATAACAAAACTTTGTAAGAGGAGCATTGCAGAGGAAGGGCGCAAAGAGAAATGAGAGCCAAAAATTGACACTGTCTTGCCTTTGCTTTTTTTACCTGGGTCTGAAATAACTTTCCTTTTTTCTCTCCTGTTTTTTGTTTTTTGTTTCTTTGTTTTTTTCTGAGGCAGAGTCTTGCTCTGTTGCTCAGGCTGGAGTAGAGTGGCACAATCTCAGCTCACTGCAGCCTCTGCCTCCTGGGTTCAAGTGATTCTCCTGTCTCGGCTTCCCGAGTAGCTGAGTAACTGGGATTATAGGCATGTACCACCATGCCCAAATAATTTGTGTATTTTTAGTAGAGATGCAGTTTCGTCATGTTGGCCAGGCTGGTCTCAAACTCCTGGCCTCAAGTGGGATTACAGGCATGAGTCACTGTCTCTCTTCTTTAAAGCCCACCTAATCCTCCCCTGCTGAACTTGCTTTGGCCACTCCAGTCCTTATTCCCCTTTTTTTTTTTTTTTTTGAGACAGTCTTGCTCTGTTGCCCAGGCTGGAGTGCAGTGGCATGACTTCGGCTCACCGCAACCTCCACCTTCCAGGTTGAAGCAGTTCTCCTGCCTCACCCTCCCGAGTAGCTGAGATTACAGGCACCCACCACCATGCCTGACCAATTTTTGTATTTTTAGTAGAGATGGGGTTTCACCTTATTGGCCAGGCTGGTCTCAAACTCCTGTCCTCAGGTGATCCACCTGTTTTAGCCTCCCAAAGTGCTGGGATTATAGCCATGAGCCACATCACGCAGCCTTCTTTGGCATTTTTGTTTAGAATTCCTGCCATACTATGTATGATCTAACAAAGTACCTAGTATATAACAGGCATTTCGACACTTTTATTTATTTTTAGAGACAGGGTCTTGCTCTGTTGTCTAGGCTGGAGTGCAGCGGCAAGATCATAGCTCATTGCAGCCTCGACCTTTCGAGCTCAAGTGATCCTCCCCCTTCAGCCTCCCAAATTGCTGTGACCATGCCCAGCCTATTCCCCTGACTTTTAAACACATGCAGTCATCTTGTCTTCATCTTAGGCATGCTAGGCTCCTAGCGGTATCAAACCACAGGAGAGCCGTTATACATTTGTTTTGATTGATTAATCAAAGGGGAGCAGCTGGAAACAATTAGTTATAGACTAATCGTTATCAACTGCCTCGGTGAGGAAAATTACTATGAGGATTCATCCTATGTGAATGTTCTGGTCTAGCCATTAAAAAGGTAGGTTGTAAACAGCTGAGAATGAAACATTTTCTCAGCCTGGCGTGGTGGCTCACACCTGTAATCCCAGCACTTTGCGGGGCTGAGGTGGGTGGATCGCCTGAGATCAGGAGTTCAAGACCAGGCTGACCAACATGGTGAAACCCTGTCTCTACTAAAAATGCAAAAAAGTTAGCTGGGCATGGTGGTGCACGCCTGTAACCCCAGCTAACTTGGGAGGCTGAGGCAGGAGAATTGCTTGAATCTGGGAGGCAGAGGTTGCAGGGAACAGAGATCACACCACTGCACTCCGGCCTGGGCAACAGAGCGAGACTCCATCTAAAAAAAAAAAAAAAAGTTTCTCTTCAGGGATATAGTTAGTCTCTCAATCTTTCAGAGAACTCTGCTTTTATTAATATCATTCATTTCTTCATTTTCGCATACCTATTGCAGCTAAGTATTCCATGGGACTCATATGAGAAGATTCAATTTCTGCGCTGAAGAAGTGTAGTTGTGAAAGATAAGTCAGGTCTCTAAATAAGTATCAGAGATGATAGAATAATAGAAATTTCCTTTTAAGGGGTGCTTCCAAGACAGGCACCATACTATGCACTTATATACAATATTGTTTTTAAAGTTCATACAACCATGTGAGGTAGACACCACTAGCCCCATTTTACAGATAAGAAGTTCAAAAAGATTTAGTAAAATGTTCAGGTTGCCTAGCTAGTCTAAGGTGAGTCTGGTAGTTAGCTGAAGTCAGCTTGGTCTGACTCCAGGTTCATGCTTTTATCCACCATACAGCATGGTCCAAAGAGGGTTTCTTGGAACCTTCATGCCTCCAGATGACTCATAGCCAGAGTTTGAGAAATGCTATGCACTGTAGTTCCCTACTGGCAGTTCACACTGTTGTTCTGTATTACAATGTAATAATTTAAGCCAGTGGTCTCCAAACATTTTTGAAGGCATATTCCTTTTTTAAAATTGAAAAAAAATTTTTTTTGAGATAGAGTTTTGCTCTTGTTGCCTAGGCTACCATGCAATGGCGTGATCTCGGCTCACCGCAACCTCCATTTCCCAGGTTCAAGTGATTCTCCTGCCTCAGCCTTCTGAGTAGCTGGAATTACAGGCATGTGCCACCACACCATCTAATTTTGTATTTTAAATAGAGACGGGGTTTCTCCATGTTGGTCAGACTGGTCTTGAACTCCCAACCCCAGGTGATCCGCCTGCCTCGACCTCCCAAAGTGCTGGGATTACAGGCATGAGCCACCGCACCCAGTCTAAAAAAATTTTTTCAAAGGCATATTTGTATCAGTAAAAAAAGGTGAGCACCTATGCCCACCCGGTATAGACCTATAGCTTCTATATATTTTTAACTATTTTTAATTTTATTCTGCTTAATATATTGCTTTTTGTTCTCACTGAAATTTCCAGCATTAGTAAGATTTGCAACATGATTAATGGTACTTAATATTTATAAAACATAGAATATTAATAGTTTATAATAACATTTTTACTAAGAGCGTTGTGATTGGACTTTTTCAGCATCTTTTTGTTGTTGTTGCTGTTTTGAGACAGAATCTTGCTGTCACCCAAGCTGAAATGCAGTGGTGTGATCTTGGCTCACTGCAACCTCTGCCCCCCAGGTTCAAGTGATTCTCCTGCCTTGGGCTCCTGAGTATCTGGGATTACAGGCGCCCACCACCATGCCTGGCTAAATTTTTGTATCTTTAGTAGAAACAGGGTTTCACTATGTTGGCTAGGCCAGTCCCAAACTCCTGACCTCCAGTGATCTGCCGCCTCGTCCTCCCAAACCGCTAGGATCACAGCATGAGCCACTGCGCCTGGCCCTTATTTTTCAGCATCTTGATTTATTGATCTTTTCAAAGTTCTGCTTCTAAAGTTCAGGGTTTTTTTGTTTTTTGTTTTTTGTTTTGAGATGAAGTTTCACTCTGTTGCCCAGGCTGGAGTGTAGTGGTGCCATTTTGGTTCCTCCCAGTGCCTCCTGGGTTCAAGCGATTCTCCTGTCTCAGCCTCCTGAGTAGCTGGAACTACAGGTGCATGCCACCATGCTCAGCTAATTTTTTGTATTTTTAGTAGAGACGGGGTTTCACTGTGTTAGCCAGGATGGTCTCGATCTCCTGACCTTGTGATCTGCCTGCCTTGGCCTCCCAAAGTGCTGTGATTACAGGGGTGAGCCACTGTGCCCGGCCTATTTTGTTCCTTTTTAAAAGGATATTATAACTTATACATTTGCTCTAAAAGAGGTACATACACACAAATGGATGAAGTTGTCATTCAAGTGGTTCTGCTTAATATGTAATGATATTTTCTTTTTCTTGTGTTTTTTTGTTTGTTTGTTTTGTTTTGTTGAGACAGTTTCACTCTTGTTGCCCAGGCTGGATGGAGTGCAGTGGCTCAATCTTGGCTCACTGCAACCTCCGCCCCCAAGGTTCAAGCAATTCTGTCTCAGCCTCCCGAGTAGCTGGGATTACAGCCACCACACCTGACTAATTTTTTTGTATTTTTAGTAGAGACGGGGTTTTATCATGCTGGCTGGTTTTGAACTCCTGACCTCAGGTGATCCACCCACCTCGACCTCCCAAAGTGCAGGGATTACTGGCGTAAGCCACCTCACCCAGCCTGTGATACTAATTTTCCACCCTGTTCACTGATCATGCAAGGGTACTGCTGCTCTTGTAATGCTGTTAGTGTCTTTCCATTTTCCCTGACGTGAACCAGTTGTTTTTCTAAACTAACAAATGAGTACAAAATCCACTGAAACATTTCCTTTTAACCCTAAATGGGCTAGAAATTTTGTATTTAGACTATATAAAAAACTATTACAACGTAAAAACAACAATATCAACAAATAACCCAATTTAAAAACAGGCAAATGGCCCCAGTGTGGTGGCTTATGCCTATAATCCCAGCACTTTGGGAGATGGAGGCGGGCAGATCACCTGAGTTCAGGAGTTTGAGATCAGCCTGGCCAATGTGGCAAAACCCCTTCTATACGAAAAATACAAAAATTAGCTGGGTGTGCTGGTATGTGTCTGTGGTCCCAGCTATTCGGGAGGCTGATCAGGAGAATTGCTTGAAACCCGGGAGGCAGAGGGTGCAGTGAGCCAAGATCACACCACTGCATTCCAGCCTAGGTGACAGTGAAATTCCATCTCAAAAAAAAAAAAAAAAAAAATTGGCTGGGCGAGGTGGCTCATGCCTGTAATCCCAGCACTTTGGGAAGCTGAGGCAGGCAGATCATCTGAGGTCAGGAGTTCAAGACCAGCCTAGATAACATGGTGAAATCCCGTCTCTACTAAAATACAAAAATTAGCCAGGCATGGTGGCATCTGCCTGTAATCCCAGCTACTAGAGAGGCTGAGGCAGGAGAACTGCCTCAACCTGGGAGGTGGAGGTTGCAGTGAGCCGAGATCATACCACTGCACTCTAGCCTGGGCAACTGAGCAAGACTCCCTCTTAAATAACTAAATAAATAAAATAAAAACAGACAAAGGTTGTAAATGCACATTTCTCCAAAGAAGATGCAAAAATGACCAACAAGAAAAGATGCTCAACATTATGAGCCATCAGGAAACACAAATCAAAACTGCAGTGAGGTACCACTTCATGCCTATTAGGGTGACTGTAATAAAAAAGATAGATAATAATGTTGTAGCAAGAATGTGGAGAAACTGAAACCCTGATGTGCCACTGATGAGAATGTAATATAGTGCAGCTATTTTGGAAAACATTTTGATAGTCCCTCTAAAGGTTTAACAGAGCTATGATCGAGCAAGTCTACTCCTACATATATACCCAAGAGAAATGAAAAAACATATGTGCACACACAGACTTGTACACAAATGTTCATAGCAGCATTATTTATGATGGCCAAAAAGTCAAACAAACCCAAACATCTATAAACTGATAAATGGATAAACAAAAAGTGGCATATTCATACAATGAAATATTACTTATCTGTAAAAAAGAATAAAATATTGATACATGCTATACCAGGGATGAACCTTGAGAGCATTACACTAAGTGAAGGAGGCAAGTCACAGAACAGCACATACAGTATTGTACAATTTAATTTATATGAATTGTTCATAAAAGGCAAATCTATAGAGGCATAAAGTCAATTAGTGGTTGCGTAGACTGCTAATGGATATGAGGCTTAATTTTAGGGTGATGAAAGTATTCTAAAATTGACTATGGTGATGGTGTGCACCTGTGAATATACTGTAGTAAAAACCACAAATTGTGTGCTTTAAGTGGGTGGATTGCATCATACTTGAATTATATCTGAATAAAGCTTTTTTGTTGTTTTGTTTTAAGTAACTCCTGCATTATTCTTTTTCTTTGTTTTTAGATAGGGTCTCACTCTGTCACCCAGGCTAGGGTGCAGTGGCATGATCACTGCCCACTGTAGCCTCAATCTCCCAGGCTTAAATGATCCTCCCACCTCAGCCTCCCAAACAACTAAGACTACAGTTGCACACCACCACACCTAACTGAGGTTTAAATTTTTTGTGTGTTGCCCTGTCCAGACTGGTCTCAAACTCCTGGGCTCAATAAGCCTCCCACCTCAGCCTCCCAAAGTGCTGAGATTACAGACATGAGCCACATGCCTCCTCCATTGCTCTGATACGCAAAATGAGAAACTGACTAAACCCTCCTGTGGGTTATAATGGGATTTAGGTTCTTCAAGGGAAAGGGGAAGCACCTTGTTAATGAAGAAAAACTTCACGGACCACTGCTTGTTAAATCTATCAAATTCAAAAGCTACTGCCACAGCCACGTTTGCTGAAGGGAATAGCACAAAGGTGGTCTGACCTGGATGACCCATACCCACCAGCCATAGACCCTGGTGAGTCTGAGCCTCTCCCCAGCTCCTGCTACCTCTGATGGGTCTTCAGGACTTGCTTGTCCTAGCAGAGTGGATAGTCCTGCTAAGCTGCCCATTTGAATGAGGAAATGTCTGGAAAGAGGAGGGGGATGGAACAGAGCCTTCCCAGTGGTTTGCAGTGACTCAAAGAGGTTTTCCCAAAAGTCTTAATAGTAGAAGATGCTTGAGAAAGTGGGACATTCAGGGCCAGACCTTAGGAGAATCATCTACTGCAACCCACTGAAGGCCTAATCTTGTGCTACTTTCCTTTGCAACTCTGGGAGAATCAGATTCATCAAGAACTTTCACCTTTCCTCTACTGAATTTCGGTTCCCTTTCCAATGGTTCCAATGTGCCCAGTAAAGTGATTGTTTCATGTGTACAACCTGGGGTGGTGTGGTGCAGGAGAAGGAGACCCGCTCCCCCTCCCACTTCCCAGTGAGGCCTATGAAGAGGCAACTAGACTCTTCTCCTATCAAGTGGACTACCTCAGGCCTAGAGTTGGAGTTACCAGACTATGGTGGGAGAGCCACAGTCCTCAGCAGAGCTAGGAACACTGGGAAACAAACCTGTGACTATAGACCTGCTTCTTCTTCTTCTTTTTTTGAGACAGAGTCTTGCTTTTTTGTCCAAGCTGGAGTGCAGTGGCACAATCTCCACTCACTGCAACCTCCACCTCCTGTGATCAAGCAATTCTTGTGCCTCAGCCCCTCCAAGTAGCTGGCATTGGATTACATGCACATACCACCATGCCTGGCTAATTTTTGTATTTTTAGAAGAGATGGGGTTTCACCATGTTGGCCAGGCTAGTCTAAAACTCCTAGCTCAGGTGATCTGCCTGCCTCAGCCTCCCAAAGTGCTGGGAATACATATAGGCTGTGCTTCTAAGTTGATGACTCCCAAGCTTTCCATGTATACTTGTGTTAGAAGAAGCTGACCTCAGAAGGGCAGGTGGATATTTGGGTCAGAAAAGGCAAAATACGGCTAAGGAGCAGCCAGGAAGCCAGGCTGGCTGGAGTACAGGCCTAGTTAAAAGAGAGAGTCATGGATGGGACTATTCTAGGCAAAGTCCTGGAGGTCTGGCTGAGAAACTGGAATTCTCTGCCTATAGCCCCAATATATAAAAGGTGGTTGTTACCCAAGTACAAAGCTACAGCTATGTCCTTAGCTTGGATTTCAGAAAAGAATATATTTTTCAATCATCTGCAGGAGCCTAAGACAAAGGTTTCTCTTTGGCTCCAATTATATCATTCCCAAAGTACAAATACTTTTGCACGTTCTGGTTCTTGGTTGCACACATCAGAAGCCACCTGCAGTCTACCTAAACAGAAAGGGAGTGAGTATATTGGAAGAATGTTTGTGGGTCAGAGAATAGGTGGGGAGGCTTGGCTACTAGCCCCAGGAAACAGGCAGGAACCCATGGAGGTGAGTTGGCAGGAAACCCAGCCAAAGATGTGACCCAGGAACATCACCCACAGCCACGGCCACTGCTCTGGATGCTCTCTGAGGGTTCCTGTGTCTTGGCATCATCATGCCCCCCATAACCATCATTCCCGGCAGGAGCAGCCCACTGGTGAGCCAGGAGGCAGGGACAGGAAACGTCTGGCCTTTTCCAACTCCCACAGGCAGAGACCCTCCCATCAAGACGTTCCAAAAGTGGAATTCCCACAAAATAGGAAGGAGATCTAGGTATTACGTAGCCCCCTCAAACCAGCAAATGTTCATAATTTGGAAATACTTTAAAAAGACTGATATTTCTAATTTTTTCTAGTTTTAACTCAAAGACATGGTAGGTTTTTAAAGATGTATTTAAGAACCAGACTATTCTGTTTTGTAAATACAGTAAGTACTTTGAAAAGGCAGTATAGGAGAATGGGTTAAGTATATGGCCTGGACTCGGACCAGACCTGGGTTGGAAGCCCAGCTCTACCATTTCCTAGCGGCGTGGCCCTGAGCAAGCAATTTAACCTCTCTGAGCCTATGCTCTTCTGTAAAATGGGGTCATTATAGTACCTACCTCACAGCTTTGAACTTTGAGGTCTAAGTGAGATAATACATGTGAAGATCCTACCAGTGCTTGGCACCAGGGAAACACTCCATAAATATCAGCTGTTGTCATTGAGTGACCTGTCCTAAGGCCTGAGAAATTAACATGGTCACTTTGGGCCCCATACCTTGGGATATGTGGGCTGTGGCCTGCCTTTAAGTCCAGGCAGCTAGAGCCACACAAGGGAAAGGGGGATGTCCAGATGTCCACATGGCCGCATTTCCCATTCATTCCTTGCTTTTTCACCTTTTATTGTTTAAGGCCATGGGCTTTGGTGTTACAGGTTTGGATTTGAATCCAGACCTACCAGATGGCGTTGGGCACCTCAAATGGGTTATTTAACCTCTCTAGCCCTCAGGCTTTTTCATTGCAAAGTGAGAGGAATGCTATCGACCACATGGCAGTGCTGTAAGAAGTAAATCGGATCGTTTGTGCACGGTGCTTAGCACCCTGCCTCATAGATGAGAAGGGTCCTCATTAGTACATATTGGTCCTCATGGGCTAGGGGAGAAGCAGCATCTCTGAAGAAGATTCTTTTCTTTCTGTAACATCATATGGAAATTTATCTCTTTGATGCTTCAATTATCTGGCAAGGATTCTTTCGGTTTCTACACATACAAAAAATGTTTTAAATCATCTTGACAGTGGGAGGTCACATCTGTGGAAAATGCTAGTGTTCACATTACAAAAAGCTAAACCAGATCACTGGAAGCATGCAGGCCCAAGGGTAAAGTGGGTCAGCACTGCTGAGAGTATTGTCCACTGGACTCTCGTTTCACAGATGCTCCTCAGAGAGGGTGCTGTAGTCCAATAAGTTTGGCAAGTCTGACTCCATCCTCCTTTTAGAAAATTGTAGTGCAGGCCAGCCATGGTGGCTCACCCCTGTAATCCCAGCACTTTGGGAGGCTGAGGCAGGTGAATCTCTTGAGTCCAGGAGTTCAAGACCAGCCTGACCAACATAGTGAAACCCCCATCTCTACTAAAAATACAAAAATTAGCCAGGTTTGGTGGCATATGCCTGCAGTCCCAGCTACTTGGGAGGCTGAGGTGCAAGAATCACTTGAACACAGGAGGTAGAGATTACAGTGAGCCAAGATCACGCACTGCACTCCAGCCTGAGTGACAGAATGAGACTCTGTCTCAAAAAAAAAAAAAAGAAGTGCATATACAACATAGTATAAACATAGCTGTATTCAGAATCTACCATATTATAAATCTGATCTAATGTTAATAAGGAAGGTATAATAAGCATTTAATCAAAGGTAATTTTATGTGCCCCCTTAGACTTTAGAAAAACTTTAAAGATGTGTGCTTAGAAGCTACCTGCAGGAATTTAACGACTTGCCTTCTTTTCCTCTCAGCACCTTCTATTTTTCTCATTGCATTCCAAAGTATGTCATTTGGTTCAATCCTACACTTGACACTCTGTTGACAGCCAACAGAGTCCTTCATACTCTTTCAGGAAACCACACAAGTAAAAAGAAGCATCAGGAAATTCCACAGCAAACGTTTTAGGCAGGCAGGTGGCCAGGTGTCTGAATCCTAACTATGGTGTGCATATGTGTGTGCATGTGTGCATGTTCATGATTTGTGTGTGCACATGAGTGTGAGTGCATGTTTCTGTTCATGCCTGCATGTGCGAACATGATTTGTGTGCACAGGTGTGTGCACAAGTTTGTATTTGTGGGTGCATGTGTGTGTGTGTGCATCTGTGTGTTAGAAGACAAACACAACCAAGATGCTGCTTCCTGAAAGGGGATGTGGAGCTTGGGGGCAACACAACTCCTTAAACTGTGTTTCAGGCAGTCCTTACCAGTTAACATCCAGAAAGAGGAAGAAACTCAGAAACCTTTCAAAGGAAGGAAAGAGCAACAAAAGATTGGGCGTGATTAATTCATAAAAAGATGAATGAAAATGTAAATACAAAGTTAAATTGGGCATTAAGTTCTTCAAGAGGCTGAGAAGGAACAGGCCTGGCTCTATTATATTGCATTGAAACTAGTGGTAACTATTTTAAGTTTTAAGTTGTAATTCTTTTTTTCTTTTCTTTTAAGTCTTTTTCTAGGTTGGGTTTCCCAGAACAAAACCCTGAGATGAGGACTTGTATGTAAGTAATAAATTAAGAAAGGGCTCCCAGGAGAAATCAGTGAAGGCGTGGAGGAGGCAGGCGAGGGAAGGAGCCCAGCCAGTCTGTGATTCAGCCTGATCCTGCGGCCGGTGGGGGGGACTCTGGGATGTAAGTCACACCTGAGTCTGTCTCAGCCTAAGGCAAGAGAGGGTCTCACCCTTGGTCATCCACTAAGGGCCATGCCAGGAGCATGAAAACTACTACCAGGCACTTCCAGAACTCTGTCCTTGAGGAAAAAGCAGCTCCAGCAGCCCAGGGCAAGTTCCCCTAAGAAGAGTCACAGGTGCAGGCCATTGTAAACACAAGCACACTTGAAGGTGGGGAGAAATGACCGAAATCATGAAAAGATCTGGAGGGGGACTCTCTCTGAATCTGCTGTGATTCTGAGGGCTGCCCGATTAAAAAAAAAAAAATCTGGAAGGATTTGGGCAGAGCGCTTGGATTAAGAACTATCCTCTTTCACCACGGGGGTCCCTGTCCGGGCCCCCTAGCATGTCGGATACACAGAAGGCCCTGCGATGAAGAGGGAGTCAGTGCCCCATTGCAAACCCTGAGGAGATAGTGAAGAGGTATTTGAAAGTCCTGAAGCACTAGAGAATGAAGACTTCCAACTTTGGACCTTCTCTCCTGGACTGGTCTCTTTTGAGAACCCCATTCTGTCAGGAACCTTTAGCACACAGCGGGTGAGGGGCCATTGGAACTAGACAATCCTGGTTCGACTGTGAGATTTTATTACCAAGTGACCCTTTGGCAGGCTACTTAACCTCTCCGTGCCTCATTTTCTCATCTGTAAAATGGATAATGATGGCATGTGCCCCACAGGGTCATTATAAGGAATCAATGATATTAATTGTAAAGCACTTAGAATGAATGGTGTTTGGGTAAGAGGTAAGTATTCCATCAGTGACTATTAAACAAAAGTGACAATTCTCATGTCTCCTCCATGGTTATTGGCAGGAAAAAAAGACTGGAAATCTCAGAGGAGGTTATCTGTCCCTCCCCTCCGCCGACTCTGCCCCTAGAGGCAGCAAAATGGAGGTAGGGTGGAGGGAGAGAAGAAATTATGTCCTAGTCATTCACAGGTCTGGGAGAAAGGAAACTAAGTGATAGCAGACGAAACTGTGGATCAGAAAGTAGGTAGACCCAGCCAGACGCGGTGGCTCATGCCTGGAATTCTAGCACTTTGGGAGGCTGAGGCAGATGGATCACTTGAGGTCAGGAATTTGAGGCCAGCCTGGCCAACGTGGTGAAACTTTGTCTCTATTAAAAATACAAAAATTAGCTAGGCGTGGTGGCTCATGCCTGTTGTCCCAGCTACTCCAGAGGCTGAGGCGGGAGAATCATTTGAATCTGGTAGGCGGAGGTTGCAGTGAGCAGAGGTTGTACCATTGCACTCCAGCCTAGGCGACAGAGTGAGACTCAGTCTCAAAAAAAAAAAAAAAAAGTAGGTAGACCCAGCCCTGTGGTCCAGGAGGAAAAAGAATATGACTCGGGGATGTGGCCTGAGAACTCAGAATTGGTTTAGAGTATGAGAAACTCCATTGCAAGAAGCCTGTGAGTCCCCACCCAGATGAACCTTCACAGCAAAGACTTTACCATGAGACAGAAATCATCCCCGGCTTGGCCAAAGAAGCATGCCTGGCCCACCACTGCCAAACGACTTTTTGAAAGGAAGGTCCTTGAAAATTGGGTCATGGATGCTGGGTGGCCTGAAATGCGCAAAGTAGCTGTATGTACCATTGAAAGAAACAGGGTATTTAGGTGTTTATTTGTATTGCTGGAGATTGCCAATTCCCAGGTACCGGGCACCTCTCCTGCCCTCCTGCAAGGCAACACAGCGACAGTCAAGGGTTTGGAGTCAGACTGCCTGTATTAATATCCTGGCCAACATGGTGAAACCCCGTCTCTACTAAAAATACAAAAATTAGCTGGGGGTGGTAGCATGTGCCTGTAGTCCCAGCTACTCCGGGAGGCTGGGGCAGGAGAATTGCTTGAACCCGGGAGGTGGAGGTTGCAGTGAGCCGAGATCATGCCACGGCACTCCAGCCTGGCACCTGGCGATGGAGCGAGACTCTGTCTCAAAAAAAAACAAAACAAACAAACAAAACAAAAATACCCTGGGCATGTACAAAGTGTGTGAGGTAAGCCAAGCCACTTCACTTCTCTGACTGAGCCTCAGTATTCTCATCAGTAAAGTGGAGTTATTTATAAAACATACCTCCTAGTGGTGGTTTTATTTCATTTTTTGGTTTTGTTTTTTCAAGATTTATTAATAAGTCTGGGTGCAGTTGCTCACACCTGTAATCCCAGCACTTTGGGAGGCTGAGGCGGGTGAATCGTGAGGTCAGGAGATCGAAACCTTCCTGGCCAACATGATGAAACCCCGTCTCTACTAAAAATGCAAAAATTTACTGGGCGTGTGGCACACACCTGTAGTTCCAGCTACTTTGGAGGCTGGGGCAGGAGAATCACTTGAACCTGGGAGGCAGAGGTTGCAGTGAGCGAAGATTACACCATTGCACTCCAGGCTGGGCAACAGAGCGAGATACTGTCTCACAAAAAAAAAAAAAAAAAAAAAAAAAAAAAAGATTCATTAATATATATAGCTCAGTGCCTGGGATAGCCTAGCCTATGATCAAACACATTAACTGCTATTATTTGGCTATACCTTCCTCTTGGACAGACTTCCTGAAACAAGCCTCACCTCAGCTGAACTTATTTTTATGTCATTAGCTTTTTGGTTAGTTATGGTTTATAAAAGCATAGTATATAAATATTCTATTTGGGGGCTGAGAAGAACATTTTCAGACTTTTTAATCAATGAAATCTTATTTTCAAACCAACTTCTGTAAGATGGTGCATTTGTAAAGCCAGTGACAGCTGCCTCTAGCTGAAGCTGTTGGGAGCAGAAAGAAGCTTCCCCTTCCTGCCTGGTGCCTGGGACACCGTGGGAAGCCCTCGTCTCCTGGAACAAGTAAGAACACACCCCAAGTTCAGCATTCCCCCAGTACATCCTCTTCTTTTATAGTCTGAAGTTCATCAGGGGGAGATGACTTGTGAGGTCTGTCCAGCCCATCAGTGGCAGAGCAGGCACTTGACCCCAGGCACTGGGTTCCTCTTCAATGGCTTCCCTCACTTTCATCACTCCAGGACCACCTGCACCGTTTTCGGTTTTGCTAGAGTACCATGTTATTTATTTAATTACTTGCTTAATCTGATTCCTTGCAGTGATTTCCCCTTCTTTTTAAAAATCTTAGCCTTGTGTGAGCAATAACATCCACAAATCTCATGTTTGACCTATTATATGTCTTTCTTAATACACATTTAAAAATCTGTGTTCGTGGCCAGGTGCATGGCTCACGCCTGTAATCCCAGCACTGTGGGAAGCTGAGGCATGAGGATCACTTGAGCTCAGGAGTTGGATACCTTGCAACAAATAGAGACCCCGTCTCTACAAAACATTTTTAAAAAATTAGCTGGACATGGGGGCATTCACCTGTAGTCCAAGCTACTCAGGTGGCTGAGGCAGAATTGCTTGAGCCCAGGAGTTCAAGGCTGAAGTAAGTTGTGATCATACCACTGAACTCCAACCTGGGCAACAGGGCAAGACCCTGACTCAAAAAAAAATTATATATATGTTCAAATACCTTTTAAAGCTTATTTATGCACCCCCGGCGATTTCCACACTACATTTTCGAGCATACTGATCTATGTGCAAAACAGAAAACGTCTTAGCTCTATGGAAGCCAGTCCAGGTTAGGTGCTGTGTTTATACCAAATGCCAGGAGGTCCAGGGATTTGCTGGGCCTCAATTCAACAGGATGACACAAGTTTAGAATAAAATTAAAGCATGACTACACTTTTTTTGTAATTAGAAGATGTGGGAGGATGCTGCATCGGTTGCTCCTTTGAAAGTGTCTCCCATTCTACAATTTACTGAGCTCCACATAGTAAGGAATGTTTGAATTTATAACTTTTTAAGAACTGTCTGTATATGTTTAATGTGTACACATCATATTGAGAAAGCCAGAGTCAGTCCAGCCTTTGTAATCTCAATAAGATGCTGCAGGGCTCAAGTGGTGGGGAAATGACTCGCACCTTGGAATGTTAATTGCACTTGCTTCGCAGCCTGGAGGCTGACAATGCGGCAGAATCCTGGTGCAACACTACACGCCCCAGCTTGTCTGCCTGGCTGCAGCTTTAGAAATGAAGAAAGAGAAGAAAGTCGTTTAAGTTTTGCCTAGAGTTAAGGTTACTTTTTTTTTTTTTTTTTTTTACGCATTCCTCCTTCACCTTTCAGATAAAACAACCCATATAGACTGTACCAGATAATAGAGATTTAATGCTTTTCCTGTTCTCTTTAAAGACAAAATTTTTCAGTGGACTTTTCCATTTGGTGCATGTCCTGTGCTTGGCTTGTCACCTTAGCTCTGACACAAAGGTAATATAACCCAGGAGTGGTCAGACGTCCCCTCTCCTTTGCAGTCCACATTCAGAAGATCTCATTTCCGTTGCCAGTTACACAAGTATCAGAGTCCCAGTGTGGATACAAAGTCTTCCAGAAATGGGGAACCCAGATTCGCTAATCAAGCTGCCCCTCCCAGGTGAACTAAAAATAATAATTAGTAAAGCATTAGCAGTATATTAGCTGAAAGCACAGGCTTTCATTCAGACAGACTGGAGTTTGAATCCTGGCTTTTCTACCATGAGATGTCGGGTGAGTGAATTAACCTCTCTGGGTCCTTCAGTGTCTTCACTTACAATCCGAAGATACGAATAGTACCTACCTCATAGGGCTGCTTTGAGGATTAGATGAGATCAGGCTTAGAAGATATTAAGCACTAGAAAGCACTGGAAATTGCTAGCTATTGTTCTCATATAACTCTCATGATTACCATCATTTTGACACACAACTTGCCTGAAATCCATATGGCCATTGTGGCAGATTCCAGGGATGGGTCCACACAACATCTGCTTTTTTTTTTTTTTCCATTTTTTTAAAAATTATACTTTAAGTTCTGGGGTACATGTGCAGAATGTGCAGGATTGTTACATAGGTATGCACATGCCACGGTGGTTTACTGCATCCATCCCCACCCCCCTCACCTACGTTAGGTATTTCTCCTAATGTTATCCCTCCCCAATACTCCCACCCCCTGCTCTCCCTCCCCTAGCTCTCCCACTCCCCAACAGGCCCCGGTGTGTGATGTTCCCCTCCCTGTGTCCATGTGTTCTCATTGTTCAACACCCACTTATGAGTGAGAATATGCAGTGTTTGGTTTTCTATTCTTGTGTCAGTTTGCTGAGAATGATGGTTTCCAGATTCATCCACGTCCCTGCAGAGGACATGAACTCATCCTTTTTTACGGCTACATAGTATTTCATGGTGTATTTGTGCCACATTTTCTTTATCCAGTCTATCATTGATGGGCATTTGGGTTGGTTCCAAGTCTTTGCTATCGTACATAATGCCTCAATGAATATATGTGTGTGTGTCTTTATAATAGAACGATTTATAATCCTTTGGGTATGCTTTAACCAAAAAATCTATAGTGCCTGGACCCTTTTGTAGCTAGGGTTCTGCCTGTACCCAGTTCTGCCCAGCAGATGTCTGTGTGCTCCAGGAAGATGACAGTCATTTAAGTGAAGTGGCAGCACATGTAGGTGGGTCCGTCTTTTCACAGACGTGGCTGTGAAAGAGCTCAAAGCTCCGGTGTCCAGCCCCTAGCATCACAGGTATCGACTGGTGAGCAGCGGCAGTGGGGCTTCTATGAGAACAGTCCTGTTTATGGTTGGGCATTTCTGCTGGGGTTGTTTCTGGCTGTGTGGTATCCTAGCCTGTTTCTCTGACACCGCTGGAAATCCTGTAAGCTACCTGATACACTACTGTAGTCCCTTTCTATTGAAACTAGCTAGAGGGAATTCTGTGGGCTGCAACCAAGAACACAGTAATTATCAAAACAATCAATACAGTAATTATCAGAATAATCCTTATTACCATAGCATAAACATTTCTTTACTAGTCATATTCAGCTTACTAAGGGATAAACAAAAGTATGTATAAAAACCTTGCCCTTCCCTTCAAAATGCATTTATCCTAAAATATATCAAATGAGCGGAAACCTGTTTTTTTTTTTTTTTTTTTTTTTAAGAAAAAAAAAAGCTTAATCTTGTTTAGCAGCAGAAAGCCTTTTCTGAGGAACTAGCGGAATGAGCTGACTGAACTTGAAGCCTTACAGAAAAGAATCCTCACTTGGGTCTTTATTGAGGATGACAGGCGCACCTACCTGGCACGGTGTTCTCTAGAAATTATCATGGGAGAGTTGAAAGGTGCACCAGAAAGCCAGTTTATGTGTATAAGTACTTGGCTTGGTATGTTGCATATAGTCATTAATGTACTTACTTATAGGATAGTACCTAGGGGTGTGCTCAGTTACAATGAGGAGAATGCCTTGAAAGAAGTAATTAACAAGAGCATTGAGATATCTCTCCAGACACACTTTGAATTAATGAAAAATGACTGTGTGATGGGTACAGCCCTGGCTGAAGTGTGGTTTCAGTTTTACCAGCTTCTTATCTGTTTTCATTGTCATTAGTAGCTTTAAAAATATAATATCAAATTATTTCTCTTTACAAAGACTGCTCTTTTTTTGAGATAGGGTCTCACTCTATCTCCCAGGTTGGAGTGCAATGTTGCAATCTCAGCTCACTGTAACCTCCACCTCCCAGGTTCAAGCGATTCTCCCACATTAGCTTCATAAGTAGTTGGAACCACAGGTGTGCACCATCACACCGACTAATGTTTTGTATCTTTAATAGAGGCAGGGTTTCACCATGTTGCCCAGGCTGGTCTTGAACTCCTGGCTTCAAGCGATTCACTGGCCCTTCAAAGTGCTGGGATTACAGGCGTGAGCCACCACGGCCAGCCACAGACTGCTCTTACGGTGTTTTTTGAGTGACTGTGGCCCCACTGGCAACTGTGTTATCATTTTTATTCCACGCCTAGTTTCCCATTTTCTCCTTTATATCTTTCTGTCAAAATGTAATAACCCATTCAAAGTAGATAAGAAAACTTCTCACAATGCTAATAGGCAGAATGGTCAAGTGCTTAAGGTACTTATTGTCTGTCTTCCTCAATAAAAGAACACAGAAAATGCTGGACCTCTGGCTTAGTCTGTCAGTTGGCACATTAGTTTCCTGTGGCTACTGTAACAAAATGCCACACATTCAGTGGCTTAAAACAACACAAATGTATTACCTTATAATTCCAGAGGCCAGAAGTCCAACATCAGTTTCACTGAGATTTAGCCAGGTGTTTGCAGAAATGGCTCATTCTGGAGGCTTCAGAAGAGAATACATTTTCTTGCCTTTTTCAGCTTTGCAGGCTGCCTGCAGTCCTTGCCTCACATCACTCCAACCTCCTGTTTCCGTGGTCACATCTCCTACTCGTCACTCTGACCCTCCTGCCCCCTCTCATAAGGACCCTTGTGATTACATTGGGCCCACCTGGATAATTCAGGATCGTCTCTCCATCTCAAGATCCTTAATTTAAATCACATCTTCAAAGTCCCTTTTGTCGCATAAGCTGATATTCACAGGTTCTGGGGACTAGGGATTACTCAGCCTACTACAGGTGTCAGGAAAGCGAGTTCTAGCGTCCTCAGTCAATGAGGACTTACTAGAAGTTTACATAGAGAAAATAGTAGGAAATCAAGAAAACCAACAGGCATTTGAGATACAAGGCAAATACCTGGTTATCTTGCTGTCCTCTCAACAGAAGGTGCTTTTTGCTGCAGACTCTAGACTCTCTTTATTGTGACTGTCATGACTTCCTCTTCTGTCTGACTGATGATTCTAGTATCTCTAGCAGTCAAACTGGGTCAGCGAGAGCCTGTCCTATAGAGGGTGCCCCTTTTCTGCCAGGCTCTTGCACGAGGACATCTCACTGGCTGCTGTCTAACCTACAGATGGCAGCTTTTGAATCAGTCACTAATCCTTGGTCCACTCAGCTTTGGCCAGGAAAGCTGGGCCACAAGACGCAAAATGTGTACAGGAACCATGGACCTTCGTCTCTGAAAGGCGCTGGGAAGTTGCAAGCATTCAGTGATTGTTAGACTCTTTCCCAAAACAGTCAGTGACTGCAGAGTTTGGGCCAAATTTTTTGCTTCCCAATTTTTGAAACTGGGATGTTTGTAGGTGCTTGTTACAAATGGATTTTGGTTAATACTTGCAAAATATAGTATTCCCGAGAAAACAAATTAGAAAGGTCCAAAAATAAAGAGTGCTTTGGAAAGCTGAAGGCTTGTTGTGATGGCCTGTAGTCTAATCATAGACTCTAATTACAGGAAAAGATACACATATCACCAAAGGAAGTCTTCTAGGTCAAAGGTCTTTATGGTACTTCAAATTATATAAAGCAACACACTGGAATTCCCAAGCTCTGAGTCATCCATGAAAAAAATAGCTCATATGGCTTTCAGGACACTGAATTTAATTCAGAAACCATTTTATAAATGTCTACTCTCTTTGATAGAGAAGATCTAGGAAAGGAGAGAAGTAATCTGGAGTGTAGCACAGAATTAAACTGACTTCTCTTTAATGGAGGCATAGAGCTTGTTACGCTGTAGATTCTTGGATCGTGCCAGATAATCATAGGTTCAGCCACTGGATTAGTCATATCATGAATTTCATAATCACCATCTAATTGACACAGACCTTTAAACAGTCCTTTCTCCTGGAAGCCAGTTTATTGCTGGGATTAAATGAACTTTAACTCTCTGTAGAAAATGGAACGAACTTTTCACTTGGCTCACCTTGGCAGTAATAGGAGCTTTCTAGGAGTTAAAACTCTTTCTCACCAAGCTGTCCAAGTGGAAACAAGCAGATTGTCCTTAAGAATGCAAAGGTTCTCTCTCCAAGTGGGAGCCCAGAGCAAAGGTAAAGGAGAAAGTATTTAATGTCCAGGCTGTGAAGAAATGTAATGAACTGATTGTACTATGTGTATGTCTACTGTATAAACACCAACATTTAATTAAGTCATTATACAGCTCAGGCACATCTAACTGTAGCTTGGACTCTGGGGCCAGATGGACTGTTCAAATCCCAGCTTGGCCACTTATTGACAGTGTGATCTTTGGCAGATGGGACCAACAGGGGCGCATGTTCCATGAGAATGTTGTGCTGATTGAAAGCAGATGAAATACACATGGCAAATCGCGTGAGTGGGAGCCCTCACTAAGCCCTACCTACTTTTTGTTATTCACTGTTCACTCTCGCCACTCCAAATCTCCAAGCCCTATCCAGAGGCATGTCACACTCAGCACCCACCTCAAACCACCAGGCTACTTCTCCCTTCTTTGAAGCTCAGTTTTGGAATCTTTTTGGTACTTCTTTGGGCTTTCCATCCTTCCAGTAACACTTTCTAACACCTAAACATAAGTCTGGAGTTTGGCTTTTGATGATATCTTCTCCTCCCCTATGTTCAAAGCAACTTTCTTTTATTCAAGAGTCTCCTTCTCTCTTTCCCTCCAATTTTTCATTCCTGGTCTTCTCTTTCCCTAATTTTCTCTCTCTAATGCCAGATATTGAAGAGGAAATTCCCATCAAGTTTAAAAAATGTGAAATGTGTTCAGGCTGAGGGAAGGAAAAAGGGAAGAAATCATACTTTTATGATTCCTTTATTTTCCCCCACACACATAATTTTTAAATTTAGTAACCCCATTTTACAGATGAGGAAATGAAACCCAGCAATGATAAAGGAACAGGTGAAAGGTCACCCAGCTAGTAAGTGGCAGAGTCAAGATTTGAACTCAAGCCTGTCTCACCACAGAGCCTGTATTCTCATGTGCTGTGTGTAGTGGATTCCAGACTGTAATCATCTTGGTATCCCTACAGCACCTGAAAATCAGCATTACACTATGCCTTCCAAACATATCTACAATCATCTTGGTATCCCTACAGCACCTGAAAATCAGCATTACACTATGCCTTCCAAATATGTCTACATGGTCCATTACTGGTTGCAAGCAGCAGAAAACCACTCTGATTATTGTAAACAGAAAAGAGACTACAAAGCCACTTTGAATTAAACAGTTTCAAGTTTTCATGAGGCCTCAAAATACGTAAGAAGCAACAAACAGATTTTAAGAAGGTGAAGAATGAAGATAGGGATAGGGTACACAGTATGGGGACTATGAGTGATAATAATGTATTGTATATTTAAAATTTGCCATCACGCACATGCACACACACACACACACACACACACACACACACACACACACATAAGTAACTATGTGGGCAAAAAAACAATAGAGACAGGGGCCCAAGGAGCAGAATACAAGGCAATCAACTTTGCACAGGAACAATCCTGTCAGGATGCTTTGGCCAGAGCCTTTTAATGCACATGGATTCCTTTTTTTTTTTTTTTGAGATGGAGTCTTGCTCTGTCACACCGGCTGGAGTGCAATGGCACGACCTCAGTTCCCTACAACCTCTGCCTCCCGGGTTCAAGTGATTCTCCTGCCTCAGCCTCCTGGGTAGCTGGGATTATAGGCTCACACCACCACGCCTGGCTAATTCTTGTATTTTTAGTAGAGATGGGGTTTCAGCTCGTTGGCCAGGCTGGTCTTGAACTCCTGATCTCAGGTGATCCACCCACCTTGGCCTCTCAAAATGCTGCGATTACAGGCGTGAGCCACTGCACCTGGCCAGTGCACATGGATTCTAACTTTCCATTCATCTTTGCCTCATACCACACAGTTGTTCACAATGTAAAGTCTAGGGAGAGAGTATCCGATTGGCCAGCCCATCATTTGCCTCTGTGCTAACTAGAAGTGTGTTGGGGAAGAGGTTAGTCTCTAGACCTTCCTACTTCCCTAGAGGGAGGTGAAGCTTGCTGGGACTCACAGTGGGAAGTTCCCCCAAACAGAGGGAGGGCATGGATGCTAGGCTGCCACAAACATTGACAAATGTCCGCCACAACAGGGGTGCATTAACTCAGGCCTATGACAATCCCTGAATGGCAATTTATGTCACATTCTAGTCCCCTGGCTGATACTAGAGAAACCCCAGAAGCATGATTACAAGTCATCATTTAGCATAGTTTATGCACATGATTCATCTTCATTTTCATCTTAGAAGGTGGCATTTTCTGACCTACCTTGGACATGCACCCTCTGAGGAGCCTGCAGCCTCCTGCGCCTGATGAAAGTGGCCAGCTCACAAAAACCCCAGGCTCCCAGCTGGGGAGAACCATCTCCACCTGAGGGGGGTCCCAGTTCAGTGGAGAAGAATTGCTTTTTGATTGTTGTTAGATAAACTGTCTTCAAATAGTGCAGCATGGGCACTTTCTGCCTCAGTGGAATTTCAGCACACCTGGCCTTCCTGCTGCTCCCCTGCTCCATCTGTGTTTATCTTCTGCCTAAATCTTATGAAGGCCAAATGGGTGATGTGAGTGCGCTGGGTCAGCTGTGGCTGGGGGCAGCACAGCTCCATGCTTTGAGTCCAGATGGAGGCTGCTGTGACCTAGGGGGTGGAGGGAAGCCAGTGGCCGTGTAGGTCTCCCTGTGTGGAGTGGGTGGAGCTGGAGGGAAGTAGAAGCAGGGCCCAACTGGGGGCTCCACTGGATGAAACACACCACTCCATCTAAAAGTCTGCTCCCAACGTCCTCAGTGAGCTTTGTTTCTGCTGCTTCTATATGTATACATATCAAATGTGTGTGTGAGTGTGGGTGTGTTTGTGTGTGTGTGTGTGTGTATGAAACAGAAAGAAACAAAGATTCCTTTGCGCTTTTATCAAAGATATTCACGTCAGGGACACTAGAGCAGTGATTCTCAATCCAGGCTGCATATAAACATCAGTTGGAAGCTTTTATAAATTAAAGCAACTATAAAATAGTTTCAGAGAGCCATGGAGACCTGTAGTGTAGGTGTCTTACAGGCATTGTCAAGTTTTTATGAGGCCTCAAAATATTTAATGTATATTTTATATTTTATATAGTTTGAGGCCTCATAAAAACTTGACAATGCCTGTAAGACACTAGAGTGTATAGGTCTCCATGGCTCTCTGCAAAACATGACCAAAGTCAAAAAGACACACAAGGTCAGAAGACACCACACATTTGGCAACAGCCCATGATCCTTGGCTTCATCTCCTCTCAGAGTGGCTCCTTAAAGTGACACTGGCACTTTTCTGAAACGACTTCCTGCTGGTTCTTGAGCACACTCTAATGGAACCCCTCGCTCAGAATTACACGCACCAGAATGTCATTGTAGAACTCTTTTTAGCACATCCACCACAGGTATAATGAAACACAGGCTGGTACTGATTGATAGAATGGAAGGACGAAATTAAACAAGTCTATTCAGAGCACTTGTGTGTCTCTTTGTGTCTGTGGTTTTCAGACTTTAGTGTGCATCAGAATTGCCCAGAGGACTTGTTAAAACACAGATTGCTGGGCCGAACCCCCAGAGTTTCAGATTCAGTAGGTCTGAGATGAGGCCCCAGGAATTGCAGCAAGTACTCAGGTGATGCTACTGTGTCACCTGAGGCCCATGTGTGATAGTCTCTGTTCTGTGTAATAAAAAAGACCACATTTTCCTTTTCTCTAGGTCTGATGTGAGGCTGGCCTGTTTTACATTGGACACCTCTGGGGAAATATCAGGAAAACGACCGATAAAGCAGAAGTGACTGATACGATATTCATTAATTTGGATTCTGAGTAACTAAATTGAAACTTGATTGTGCCCTTACCCCCAGCTCCTCCTGAGCCTGGAGCAAAGACAGGCTACATCTGAGGCTGGCAGGCACTGGAAGGAGTAGGATCAGGTTAGTGTTAGTTTTAGGGCGAGTGAGTTACCTCCATCCTCACCATCCAGCTACGTAGTAACAAATTAGCCTCTTCTAGATGGTCTGTATTTACAGACCATCTAGTTGTAATTACATTGTTATAAAAGTTTGGCTTATATGTTTCTAAAATGTTTTATCATAAAAATGTTAAACACCTGGAAACTTAGAAAGAATAGTGCAGTGAACACCTTTATATACTCAGGAACAAAATTCAATTATTATTAAAATTTTACCTATTTGTTTCTTTTTGAGACAGAGTCTCACTGTGTCACCCACGATGAACTGCAGTGGCACAATCTCGGCTCACTGCAACCTCTGCCTCTGGGTTCAAGTAATTCTCATGCCTCAAGCCTCCCGAGTAGCTGGGATTACAGGTGTGCACCATCATGCTGGGCTAATTTTTTTTTTTTTTTTTTAGTAGAGACAGAGTTTCTCCATGTTGGCCAGGCTGGTCTTGAACTCCTGGCCTCAAGTGATCCACCCATCTCAGCCTCCCAAAATGCTCGGATTACAGACGGAAGCGACCACACCCAGCCGATTTGTTTTATTTACAATAATCTGTATGTTTTGCTGACGCCATCTCCAAAAAAGTAAGAACATCTTCTACACAATCAGTGTCATTATCACCTAAGCCGTAACAGTATTCCCCAATATTATCTGATACCATTTCTTCCTTTTATCCCCAAAATGTCTTTTATGGATATTGTTTCTTTGAGTCACACATAGAACTTAAGCAAGGTCAGGGCCAGGACGAGATGAGTCAAAAGGGCCCCAGAAAACTCAGTAATCAAGAGGAATAATATTGTAATGCAATATTTCAAACAGTCAAATAGCTACCTATGCCCCTGGGCCCCCGGCCTGTTTTTGTAGAAAAGGTTTTACTGGGCTGGGATTAGCATGAGATGAGTGAAGCAGAGTTGTACAAATGTAGGTTCTTTATTTAAACTTCTGATATTTTGTTCACCAAGGGTTTTTACATTAATTTTGATTTTTAAAAAATATTACATAAAGATCTTATTGCTCTTGATCAATGAGTTTTTGGACTTTAAATTTTGCACTTAAAATAAGTGACTCTCTCACCGCCCCTTAGTAGTGCCAGCCTGACTTTTTTTTTTTTTTTTGGAAACAGAATCTTGCCCTGTCGCCCAACTATAGTGCAGTGGCGTGATCTCAGCTCACTGCAACCTTCACCACCCGGGTTCAAGTGATTCTCCTGCCTCAGCCTCCCAAGTAGCTGGGACTACAGGCATGCACCACCACGTTTGGTTAGTTTTTTTTTTTTTTGTATTTTAGTAGAGACGGGGTTTTCCCATATTGGCCAGGATGGTCTGGATCTCTTGATCTTGTGATCCACCCGCCTCGGCATCCCAAAGCGCTGGGATTACAAGGGTGAGCCACCATGCCTGGCCCAGCCTGTCTCTTAATGCTCTGTTAATTTCCACTTCATTCACAACTTTGACTTTTTAGATTCTTTTAGTAAGTATTTATGGAGCACACAGCCAGTGAGACAAGATGCTCTGCAGATTCAGTTAGAAGAAGGAAAACTCTCATATCGAACATGACCACATAATATACAGAAGCAGCAACACATGACACAGAACAAGAACAGAGAAAGAAGACAGGAACATTTCCCTCGTCCATGCCTGGCTCAGGATCTTATTGATCCCCAGCTGAGGAAAGACTGGAAATTGAGAACAGACTCCCCTTAGCTCCTACTTCCTCATTTTTCTGCTCCCTTCACGGCCAAACTTCTCCAAAGAATACAACTTAGACTCATTTCCAGAGATCATGCCGGTTGTCTTCTGGTCTGCCCCGGTTCTCAGATTGCAGGCTTCTCTCCTCAAGGTGTCACAAAACTTGTTCATGATCTCCTGTGTTGCCCAAAAATGGAACCTAAAGGCTTAACGAGATTCAAGTGGAACATTTTGGGTACGATGACCTTAGAAGTGTCGCAGTGTACCTTGTTTTGTGTCACCTGGAGAGGTACGTGGTATGGTTGTCCTGGATTTGCAGTTTTAATTCCATCAGTTCTGAGTCAATATGTGGATTGGGTTCTGAGAAGGAACATTCTACTGACTGCACTATCAAGGCAGAGGGAACTGAAGACTCAGACGAGAACATCATCACACTGTGGAATTTCTACTAGGTAAGAAAATTTCTTATTCATTTTATGGAACAACGTGGATGTCTTGCACAAAATTAGTTTACATATTGAAAACCCTCATGAATTGAATGTTATTTATAAAAGTTATTTATTAAAATGGTTATAATGTAGTTTCCGTAATTAAAATAAACTTTTTATTTTGAAATAATTTTAGATTTACAGAAAAGTTGCAATGATAGTCAAGAGTCCCATATACTCACTCAGTTGTGAAGCTGGAGTGCAATAGCCCGATGATGGCTCGTTGCGACCTTGAACTCCCGGGCTCAAGCCATGCTTCCACCTCAGCCTAATGAGTAGCTGGGACTATAGGCATACACCACATGCCCAGCCAATTTTTAAACTTTTTTGTAGAGATGAGCTGTCACTATGTTGCCCCGGCTGCTCGCAAACTCCTGGCCTCAAGCAATCCTCCTGTCTAGGCCTCCCAACATGCTAGGATTACAGGCGTGAGCTGCCACACTCAGCCCCATATATCTTTTTTTTTTTTTTTGAGGAGGAGTCTCACTCTGTCACCCAGGCTGGAGTGCAATGGTGCAATCTCTGCCCACTGCAACTTCTGCCATCCAAGTTCAAGTGATTCTCCTGCTTCAGCCTTCTGAGTAGCTGGGATTACAGGCGTACGCCACCACACTCAGCTAATTTTTGTATTTTAGTAGAGATGGGGTTTCACCATGATGGCCAGGCTGGTCTTGAACTTCTGACCTCAAGCAATTTGCCCGCCTTGGCCTCCCAAAGTGCTGGGATTACAGGCTTGAGCCACTGTGCCCAGCCACTTTTTTTTTTTTCTGAGACAGAGTCTTGCTGTGTTGCCCAGGCTGGAGTGCAGTGGCACAATCTTGGCTCACGGCAACCTCTGCCTTCTCGGTTCAATCGATCCTCCTGCCTCAGCCTCCAAGTAGCTGGGATTACAGGTGCTCACCACCACACCCAGCTAATTTTTGTATTTTTAGTAGAAACAGGGTTTCACCATGTTGACCAGGCTGGTCTCAAACTCCTGACCTCAAATGATCTGCCTGCCTCAGCCTCCCAAAGTCCTGGGATTACAGGTGTGAGTCACCATGCCCAATGCCTGTATACTTTGAATCTAGTTTACCCTAACATTAAAAATATTTTATAGCTATGACGCATTTATCAAAATTAAGAAATTAACATTGGTACAATAATATTAACTAAACTATAGATTCTATTCTGCTCTAAGATACCACATATCATTTTGTAACTTTCTCTCTTTCTTAAGGTTGATGTGATTTTTCAAATTGTGGTAAAATATACATGACATAAAATTTAGCATATTAACCACCATATGGTTCAGGGGCATTAAGTACACTCACATTGTTGTGCACCCACCCCCACCACCATCTCCAGAATGTTTTTATCATTCCAAGCTGAAACTCTGTACCATTAGACAAATTTCTTCTTAAGTATCAATTTTCAAACTTCCAGTACATTCAATTGAAATAATTTAGTCTGGGCCTGGCTCAGTGGCTCACGTCTGTAATTCCAGCACTTTGGGAGGCTGATATGGGTGGATCACTTGAGGCCAGGAGTTCGAAACCAGCCTGGCCAACATGGTGAAATCCCGTCTCTACTAAAAATACAAAGATTAGGTGGGTGTGGTGGCTTGT
This sequence comes from Plecturocebus donacophilus, assembly GCA_004027715.1. Taxonomy (NCBI): domain Eukaryota; kingdom Metazoa; phylum Chordata; class Mammalia; order Primates; family Pitheciidae; genus Plecturocebus; species Plecturocebus donacophilus. The sequence continues at coordinate 39,045 of PVKP010006342.1, forward strand.
GCCTATAATCCCAGCTACTTGAGAGGCTGAGGCGGGAGAATTGCTTGAACCCAAGAGGTGGAGGTTGCAGTGAGCTGAGATCACGCCACTACACTCCAGCCTGGGCAACAAAGCAAGACTCAGTCTCAGAAAAAAAAAAAAAAATGGCCAAGTGCAGTGGCTCACGCCTGTAATCCCAGCACTTTGGGAGGCCAAGATGGGTGGATCATGAGATCAAGAGTTTGAGATCAAGACCATCCTGACCAACATGGTGAAACCCCATCTCTACTAAAAATACAAAAATTATCTGAGCGTGGTAGCGCATGCCTGTAGTCCCAGCTATTCTGGAGGCTGAGGCAGGAGAATTACTTGAACCCGGGAGGCAGAGGTTGCAGTGAGCAGAGATCGCACCACTGCACTCCAGCCTGGAGACAGAGCAAGACTTCCTCAAAAAGAAAAGAAAAGAAAAGAAAAGAAATAATTTAGTTGAACAGACCTGGAGAAAGATTGCTCTCAGGCTGTATCAGCTCCTGCTTTTTTCTGCCCTATTCACATGCCCAGCTTGTGTTACTCACCTCAGTAGAACCTGGTTGAGCAAAAGCAAATGCTGTCTGAGTGCCAGATCTATTTCCCCCTCTCACGTAGCATCACCTTGATTTTGCTTTAGAGACTGCCCCTTACTCTTTGCCCAAAGCTCTGAGGGAGCTGTCAAGCACGATGCCGTGTTCTCTCTGTGCCATGGCGTGGATGGGTAACTCAAGCTGGGCATGTGAATAAGGGCAGAAAAGAGTCAGAGCTGATAACATCCTGATAACGATGTCCCGAAGACCCAATCTTTATCTCCTGTGACTTCCTTCCCCAGAGCTGCCCGAGTTCTCATCCTTATTACAGCATTTTTTAAAAGGACTCTTTTACTGGCCCTGTATCTTTCCAATAAGTTCCACTCTCTACCTCCAGTAAGTTAGTCAGAGTCAGGCACAACCAAGAACCCCATTTGATCTAGGAAATTATTTTAATACAAAGGCCCTTGGAGTGAAATCAATTCCGGAAAAGCATTTAATAATTTATTCTACTCAGCACCAAACTATTGCACAGAGAGAAAAGGCTTTGGTGGAATCAGGTCTAGAAACAGCCTCTCCACCTGAAGAGGGGTTTCTGAGCTGAGACTGATGACACAGGTTCTAGAAAAATACATAAAATTAAAAATAGAGAGACACTCTGCCACATACATGCTCTCAGGCACTTTAGGAACCACAGAAGCGGTTTCCTGCCCTTTTCTGGGTACATTTTTTTTTTTTTTGAGACAACGTCTCACTCTGTTGCCCAGGCTGGAGTGCAGTGGTGCAAACTCGGCTCACTGCAACCTCCGCCTCCCGGGTTCAAGCGAGTCTCTTGCTCAGCCTCCCAAGTAGCTGGGACTACAGGCGCCTGCCACCACACCCAGCTAATTTTTGTATTTGTAGTACAGTTTGCTACTGAAACTACTTCTACAAAGAAGTTGGGGTGGCTTAGGTATTGAAGTGGCTCGTTTGTCAGGTTATGTTTGGTGTCTATGTATGAGAAGCTGATGGGCCATTCATAGGACACTGAGCAGTTTGGAGACCTGGGACCTCCTGTGTCCTATGGGCTTGAACGTTTGCATGGTCAACAGTTCAGAAGGGAAATGTGCACATCCTGCTGAGAGCTCCATAGCTCTGTAAGAAGGCAGGATTGGCTCACACCAAATGCAAAGCCTGGCCTGGCATGGTGGCTTATGCCTGTAATCCCAGAACTTTGGGAGGCGAAGGCAGGAGGGTCACTTAAAGCCAGGAGTTACAGGCCAGCCTGGGCAACATAGGGAGATCCCCATTTCTACAAAAAATTTAAAAATTAGCTGAGTGTGGTGGTACATGCCTGTAGTCCCAGTTACTCAGCCAGGCTGAGGTGGCAGAATGGCTTGAACCTGGGAGGTCAAGGTTGCAGCGAGCTGTCATTGTGCCGCTGTCCTCTAGCCTGGGTGACAGAGCAAGACCCTGTCTCAAAAGCAAAACAAACACAAACAAACAAAAGACAAACGCAAAGCCCCAGGAGCTCTCCCGACACCGTCAGCCAGTTCCGTAAGCAATCACGGAGGTGCAGAGGAGCTGCCCGTCTTCGGGGGCTCTTTAGCCTCTGACGTGGCTGGATGGGGCCAGTTCCCTGAGTACAGGTTGTTTTTCCTATTTTGCAAAGTAGGCCCCTCCTGCCTGGATACCCTTCCCATCCACAATGCCTCACTGAGTACAGGGCCATCATTGGAACTGTGCAATGTACAACCTGCACAACTGTAAACAGCAGCCGGGGGTAAGAGAATGCGCTCCACAGTCAGGAAAAGCTGAGTCTACATCTCACTTCTGCTATTCATTCTTTGTCAAGACGTGAGCAAGTAGACTTTACTTATTATTTATTGTTATTATTATTATTTTGAGACAGAGTCTCACCTTGTCACCCAGGCTGGAGTGCAGTGACATGATCTCAGCTCACTGCAACCTCTGCCCCCTGGGTTCAAGCAACTCTCCTGCCTCAGCCTCCTGAGTGGCTGGGACTACAGGCGTGCGCCACCATGCCTGACTAATTTTTGTATTTTCAGTAGAGACGGGGTTTCACCATGCTGGTCAGGCTGGCCTGGAACTCCTGACCTCAAGCAATCCACCTGCCTCGGCCTCCCAGAGTGCTGGGATTACAGGCCTCAGCCACCATGCTCAGCCTATTTATTTATTTGAGACATGGTCTTGCTCTGTCACCCAGATCATTTATTTATTTGTCTCAAATAAATAAATAAATGATCACAGCTTACGGCAGCCTCAACCTCCTGGGCTCAAGCCATCCTCCCACTCAACCTCCCAAGTAGCTAGGACCACAAGTGCATGCCACCATATCCAGCCTTTTTTTTTTTTTTTTTTTTTGGTAGGGACAGGGGACTCACTATGTTGCCCAAGCGGGTCTCAAACTCCTAAACTCGAGTGGTCCTCCTGCCTAGGCTTCCCAATTCCTGGGATTATAGGTGTGAGTAGCCATGCCTCACCAAGTTGACCTTGCTGAATCTCCCTTTCCTCATTTGTGAAGTTGGAATAATTACAGTTTGACCTCTTAGAGTTGTGAGGATTAAAATAAAACTATAGGGAGAGTTTAGCATAGTGCTTGGCACGTAGAAGATGCTTAATGAAAGCTGCAATAACGATTATTCTTTATGGCTTTTACTCTACTTTAAAGCCTTTTCCAATTCCTTCCAAAGCTGGGTCGAATGCCTCTTCTATGTGCTCCCATCCCCCCTTGCACTGCCTCTAGTACTGCTGGGTTCCTCCAGAACTGTGACCTTTTGACAGCAGGAATTGTGTCTTTTATACTAGGGTCACCGGTACCAATAACAATGCCGGGAACATAGCGGGAACCCAATAAATGCTAGTGAAATGAATGAATGCAGGAGTGAATGTCTACATGCTGTCTCTGATGGGACTAATGGGAGGCTTGCTCTTCTTATTTTCTGTTAGAAGCCAGTAATGGGAGAAAGAGGCAGAGAGATGGAAACAGAGAGCACGGACTGGACATTCGGCAAAGACAAGTCATTCTTTCCTGTGGTCATTTTTTGGGTAGAAAGAAAACTGAGTGAAACCTTGTATTAAGCTGGGTCTGAGAAGGTAAACAAGCCAAGGGTTTCACCTAGACAGTGGCCTGATTCTCCCTGACCGGGGAAGGTGGGAGCCGTGGGGAGCCAGACAAACATCCCTTTCCAATTTCCTTCCGCCTGTGCTCAGCTCCTACAAAGTATCACAGCCCACCCCACTCACCCCCTGCCAAAGCCTTTCCTTTATAGAAGATGTCTTCAAATCCAAGACAGGCTCTTATCCGGTGAGGTCTTTGAAGGCTGGAAGGGGCTGCAAGGAGTCTGAATCACTCCTAACCACAATGGTCTTAGAATGACAGATGGTTTCTGTTTCCAGAGCGTGTTCAAAAGTGTTTTTTTGGTGTCTCAACTTGCTTCCACACGGCCCCTGCCAACCAGGAGCTCAGACGAGCAGTTTGCATAGATCAAATTATTGAACTTCAAAACACCCATGAAAAATTGTAAAAACAAAACAACAGCAGAAGTTCAAAGTACAAAGAGATGTGGTTTCCCAGAAGCACGTGTGAAAAATGACTTTGCAGTCCAGATGCCTGCAGGCCCAGCATGAGTCAGATGAAGGATGCGGAGGCCAGAAAAGCTCTGACAAGCCTGGAGCAAGTGGAACTTCCAGAAAAAGAAAGGTGACGGCCAACTCCACTCCACACTGGCCAGACCACCCTGGAGGAGGGTTGGCTCCCTCTCGATGCCATCATGTGACAGGAAAGGGTGTGTTCTGAGTGCAGTTACCAAGACTGGGAGGGGCGGGAGGGGACTCAAAAGTTGGACAGGAGACGTGCTCTGCGGAAGAAAGGGGTGAGTGTGGGGTGGTCTTCTGCCTGCAGCTTCTGCTTGTTAGTCCTTCCCCTCTGGTCATCCTGGCGACCTCCTATTCATCCCTTAGGCCCTGGCGCCTGCTCCTCTTCTGAGAAGCCTTCTCTCACCTGTGTAAGCAGAACCAGCCACACCTGCATTTGGACCTCCTTCTCCTGCACTGGGAGCCAGATCCCTTCATTACAGCACCCTCACATGGAAGAATGTTTGAGTGTGTGGTTAGGCAGTGACCTCGTCCTACTCACCTTTGCATGCCTGCCACCTGGCACAGTGATCACTCTTCAGCAAATGTCTGATGAATTAAATTGTGGGCATGAAAACTGGCACCAAACATTTTGACCATGAGGAAGAGAGACTGTATTTTTTTCTAGGTGGCTCAAAAAGATGGAAATGGAAGAGAGGGTGGCGATTACAAGAAAGTGGATTTCAGCTCAAAATCAGGAAGTACTTTATAATAATAATGACAACAGCTTTATTTGTGTTTTAGTCACCTGTTGCTGCATAATAAATTGCTCCAAAATGTGGAGGCCTAAAGCATCAATCGGTGTTGATGACCTCACACACTGGATATGGGTCAGCAATGCAGGAGCAGCTTAGAAGAGTGGTTCTGGCTTAGGATCTGCCACGAGGCTGTAATCAAGATACTTACTGGGTCTGTAGTGGGGTAATCTGAGGGGTAATTGGGACTGGAGGATTGGCTACAAGATGGCTCAATTGTCTGGGCGTGGTGGCTCATGCCTGTAATCCTGGCAATTTGAGACACTGAGGTGGGAGGTTCACTTGAGCCCAGAAGTTTGAGACCAGCCTGGACAACATAGGGAGATCCTGTTTCGACAAAAAATACAAAAATCAGCTGGGTGTGGTGGCGCATCCTGTAGTCCCAGGTACTCAGGAGGCTGAGGTGGGAGGATCACTTGAGCCTGGGAGATGGAGGCTGCAGTGAACCATGAGGGCCATGACTGTGCCACTGCACTCCAGCCTGGGTGACAGAGTGAGCCCTTGTCTCAAAAAAAAAAAAGAAAAAGAAAAAAAGAACCTAAGAGTATGTGGTTCAAAAAAATAAATAAAAATTAAAAAAAGAAAAAAAGGCTCAATCACACGGCTGTTGGCCGAGCCTCCATTGCTTCCCTGAGGTCCTCTCCACAGAGCATTTGAATGACCTCACAACACGGCGGCTGGCTTCTCTGAGAGTGAGTGGTCCGAGAAGGAGAACAAATTGGGGGCAGCAACATCTTCTGTGACCTAGCCTCGGAAGTCATACTGTCACTTCCACAATGATCAGTGTGGGAAGAGACCACGCAGAGGCATGACTAGCAGGTGGTGGGAATCACTGGGGTCACCCTGGAGATTGGCTACCAGGCTGAGTGTCAACCGTGGACCAGACGTCCTGCTGCATGCATAACATGGTTCTCTCGTGTCATCTTCACAGCCACCTCTGGAGGCTGGTGTTTCTATTATCCTCGTTTTCTAGATAAGGAGACCAAATCTCAGAGATGTTAATGAACTTGTCCACAGTCACACAACTGGAAAGTCCCTGAGCTTTGGCTTGAACCTAATAACCTGACGTCATTACACCTTCTGCTATATGATATCCACTCGGCTGCCTCTTGCATATTCACTTGTGAGGGATGCTGGAGCAGTGATTGATTCTCAATCCTGGCTGCATAGAAACATCAGCTGGGAAGCTTTTCTAAATTACGACTCCTGAAGCTGAACTCCAGGGTTCTTTAGTTGGGGAAGAATTAGGCTGATGTTAGTTAATAATTGGTCTGGGGTTTGATTCTACTAGGCAGTCAGGTTTGAGAACCACTGCTATAGAGAAACTGCCAGCACTGACTGGGGGTCCGGTTGCATCCTCCCTGAGATCCCTTCCAAACATTGTGTGTTATCCCCTGGATAAAATGGAAGATATTTTTATTTCTCTAGCAGGTAGGGAGTTGAATATAATGTGTAGATGGATTCTTAACTGTTATCTTAGGATTTATGGGGATGACGTCTGAGATGAGTCCTGAAAGGCAAGTAGATGTTGAGCATGCTGAGAAGGAGGTGTATTCCAGCTAGAAGGACACACTCATGACCTACTGCTGGCGTAGAATTTCGTGCATGAAAATGATTAACAAGAAAGTTTTTACAGAAGTCTTCTCTCAGATTCTCTAATGACTGCTAGCCTAATTTCTCACCCTCTTCATCTATACCCCTAGCTCCTACTCACTGTCCACTCAGAGACACCTGTCTCCTTCCTTCCTTCCTCTCTTTCTCTCTCTCTTTCTTCTTTCTTAAGTCTCACTCTGATGCCCAGGCTGGTGTACAGTGGTGCAATCACAGCTCACTACAGCCTCAAACTCCTGGGTTCGAGGGATCCTCCCACCTCACCCTCCCAGGGAGCTGAGACTACAGGCGCATGCCACCACTCCCAGCTAAAGAGACACTTTTTTTTTTGGTAGAGATGGATTGTGCCATGTTGTCCAGGCTGGTCTTGAACTCCTGGCTTCAAGGGATCCTCTCGCCTTGGCCTCCCAAAGCACTAGGATTTCAGGTGTGAGTCACCATGCCCTGCCGAGACACTTTTCTTTTTTCTTTTTTTGAAATGGAGTTTCGTTCTTGTTGCCCAGGCTGGAGTGCAATGGCATGATCTAGGCTCACTGCAACCTCCGCTCCCCACCCCCTGGGTTCAAGCGAGTCTCCTGTCTCAGCCTCCCGAGTAGCTGGGATTACAGTCATGTGCCACCATGCCTGGCCAATTTTTTGTATTTTTAGTAGAGACGTGGTTTCTTCATGTTGGTCAGGTAGTCTCGAACTCCTGACTTCAGGTGATCCGCCTGCCCTTGCCTCCCAGAGTGCTGGGATTACAGGCGTGAGCCACTGCTCCTGGCCAAAACACCTTTCTTAATGCATACAGAGAATAATTGGGAAAGTCCCTGCAGAAAAGGGAGGGATGGGAAGAGAATTTCTTTTCAAGTAATTCTTGGTTATCATCCTCTCCTCCCTGAGTGTGATGTGCAGTTGATCATGGGATCAGGTTCTCAGATGGTCATCATGAGCTTCACCAGTGTAAGCACACCACTGCCAATAACACTAATCCTGGTGGCGGAGTGGTAGAGCGTCCACTCATCTCAGGAAATGCTGATCGAGAGACTGGGCCAGGCACTGATACAGGCATTAGCGATGAAGTCGTGAACAAAGCAAAGATCTTGTCTTCATGGAGTTCTCCAGAAAGAGAAGCAGCTAATCTTTAGTTGGGCAAGAAATAGGCTGTTGTTAGAATCTTCAATAGGATGCAGGAGATACTAGGGGATGTTTTCAGAATGCTGAAAGGAATTTTGACCCTAAAATTTTACATCCAGCTAAGCTACCTTTTAAATGATGGAGTGATTTAAAGATAGTGTTCGGTACTCTAGAGATGCTCAGATTGGCCACACAGAGACTTTCTTTGGATACACTGTTGGAGGAAGTTCTCCAACAAGGAGAAAAATTAAGCCAGAGAATGTTTTGAAGTAAACGCATTGAAATAAATTACTCACGTTCATTGCTATCTGAAGATGTGATGACAAAAAATGGAAAAAGAGTATGATAAACCATAACCCAAACTCTAGATAACACAAATAGCAGACATAAAAAACCGGAGTTGGCTGGGTGCCGTGGCTCACGCCCGTAATCCCAGCACTTTGGGAGGCTGAGGTGGACAGATCACTTGAGCTTATGAGTTTGAGTCCAGCTTGGGCAACATATCAAAACCCCATATCTACCAAAAATACAAAAATTAGCTGGATGTGGTGGTAAGCACCTGTAGTTCCAGCTACTCAGGAGGCCGAGGTGGGAGGAATGCTTGAACGTTTCTTTTGAGACAAGGTCTTGCTCTGTTACCCAGGCTGGAATACAGTGGAGTGATCTCAGCTCACAGCAACCTCTGCCTCCTGGGCTCAAGCAGTCCTCCCATCTCGGCTCCCCAAGTAGCTGGGACTATAGGTGTGTGCCACCACACCCAGCTAATTTTTGTAGAGATGGAGGGGGTCTCACTAAGTTGCCCAGGCTGATCTCGAACTCCTGAGCTCAAGCAGTCCACCCACCTTGACCTCCCTTGTGATCTGCCTGTGTTGGCCTCCCAAAGTTCTGGGATTAAGGCATGAGCCACTGCGCCTGGCTTTTTTTTTTTTTTTTTTTTGAGATGGGATCTCACTCCATCACCCAAGCTGGAGTGCAAGGGGCTCGATCTCTGCTCACTGCAACCTCTGTCTCCCCAGCTCAAGAGATCCTCACCTTCTGAGTAGCTGGGACCATAGGTGCACATGACCACACCCAGCTAATTTTTTGGTATTTTTGGCAGTGATGGGATTTTGCCATGTTGCCTAGGCTGGTCTTGAACTCCTGGGCTCGAGTGGTCTGCCCACCTTGGCCTTCCAAAGTGCTGGAATTACAGGTGTGAGACACTGCACCTGGTGACATACCACCTTTATACAGTTTCATTGAAGTGTAACTGACCTACAATTGATAGCACATTTTAAAGCGAACAATTTAAGTTTTGACATATGTATATACCTGTGCAATCATTACCCCTAAAACTACTGAACATATATTCATCATTCCCAAAAGTTTTCTCATGTCCTTTTGTAACCCTTCCCTCTCACTTCTCCCTGAACCCCTGTCCCCATGCCCAAGCAGCCACTAACCTTTTCCTGTCACTATAGATTAACTTTCATTTCTAGAATTTTATACAAATAGAATCATCCAGCAATTTTATTGTTTGGCTTCTTTAACTCAGCATAATTATTTTGAGACTCATCCCTGGGGTTGTGCGTATCAATAATTTATTCATTTTTATTGCCGAGTAGTGTTATTCCATGAATATACCATGATTTATTTATTCATTCACCTATTGATGCACATTTGGGCTGTCTCCAGTTTTGAACTAATACAAATAAAGCCACCATGAATATTCACATTCAAGTCTTTATATGGTCTTACACTTTCTCTTGGACAAATACTTAGGAGTGGAATGGTTGGGTCTTTCAAGGGTATTCCAGAAGAAGACATTGTTATCACAGGAGAGGACAGCTCCATGAGTGTTATTTCCACTGAAGACCTTCCAATGGGACAAGATATGGAGGTGGATGACAGTGATATTAGTGATATTGATGATCCCGGCCATTTGTAGGCCCAGGCTGTAATGTTTGTGCTTGTGTCTTAGTTTTGAACAAAAAGTTTAAAAAGTTAAAAAAAAAAAAAAACTTTTTAATGCAAAATGCTTATAGAATAACAATGTGAAGAAAGAAAATAATTTTGTGCAGCTATACAATGTGTGTTTTCCACTAAATGTTATTCCAAAAAAGTCAGAAATGTAAAAATATTTAAAAATCTATAAAGTTAAAAAGTTACAGCAAGCTAAGATTAATTTATTATTAAAGAAATAAAAATATTTTTAAAATAGGCTGGGTGCAGTGGCTCACGCCTGTAATCCCAGCACTTTGGGAGGCTGAGGTGGACAGATAACCTGAAGTCAGGAGTTCAAGACCAGTCTGGCTAATATGGTGAAACCCCATCTCCACTAAAATTACAAAAATCAGCTGGACATGATGGTGGGCACCTGTAATCCCAGCTACTAGAGAGGCTGAGACAGGGAGAATCATTTGAAGCCAGGAGGTGGAGGTTGCAGATAGCCGAGATTGCGCCACTGCACTCCAGCCTGCGGAACAGAGCGAGACTCCTTATCAAAATAAATAAATCAATTTAATGTAGCCTAAATGTACAGTGTTTATGAAGTCCACAGTTGTTATAGTCATGTCCTACGCCTTCCTGGCGACTCCCCACTCACTCACTCACTCACTCATTCAGAGCAATTTCCAGTCTTGCAAGCTCCATTGATGGTAAATGCCCTATCCAGGTGTGCCATTTTCTAGCTTGTATACCATATTTTTACCTTACCACTTCTATGTTTAGATACACAAATACTTCCTGTTGCGTTACAATTGCTTACAGTATTCAAGACAGTAACATGCTATATAAGTTTGTAGCCTATCCAATAGGCTATCCCATATAGCCTAGGTGTATAGTAGGTTATACCATTTAGGTTTATATAGTACACTCTATGATGTTTGTACAATGATAGAATTACCTAACACCACATTCCTCAAAACATAACTGTTGCTAAGTGACACGTGACTGTATTTATTTGTGCCATCTACATGTCTTCTTTGGTAAAATATTTGTTCAAATATTTTGCCCATTTAAAAGAATTGAGTTCTTACTACTGAGTTTTGAGAGCTCTGAGTATATTCTGGATACAAGTCCATTATTAAATACATGATTTTCAAATATTTACTCCAGTCTCTGGCCTGTCTTTTTATTCTCTTACCAAAATCTTTCAAAGAGCAGAGATTCTTAATTTTGTTGAAGTCTAGTTTATCAATTTCTTCTTTTATGGATTATCCTTTTGGTGTAGCTATGAAATCATTGCCTAATGCAAGGTCACAAAAATTTTCTTTGATAGCTCTTCTAGAAATTTTAGTGTTTCAGGTTTTACCTTTGGATCTATGATATATTTGATTTAATTTTCAAATATGTTGTGAGATAGGAATTAAAATCCATATTTTTTTGCATATGAATGTCCAATTATTCTAGTACCATTTATTTAAAAGACCGTCCTTTGTCTACTGAGTTGTCTTTGCACTTTTATAAAAAGCCAGTTGTCCATATATGTGCAAGTCTATTTCTGGACTCTGTTCGAGTCCATTGATCTATTTTTCTCATGTCAATGTTCTCAATCTCCACCTTAAGATTCTGAAAAAAGAAGAGCAAATTAAATCCAAAGTAATCTGAAGAAAGGAGATAACAAAGATTAGAGTGGAAATCAATACATTGGAAAACAGAAAAACAATAGAAAAGAATTCAGTGAAACAAAAAGCTTTCTCTTTGAAAAACCTCTTTCTTTGAAAAGATCAAAAAGATTAAAAACTTCTAGCCACACTAATTAGGAAAGAAAGGATGGATACAAATTAGCGAAATCAGGGATGAGACAGCCAACATCCCCACAGACTCTCAGATATTAGGGGATGATATATATATATATTTTTGAGATAGGATTTCACTCTGTCACCCAGGCTAAGTGCAGTGGCATGATCATAGCTCATTGCAGCCTCAAACTCCTAGACAGTCCTCCCAAGTAATCCTCCCACCTCTGACCCCTGAGTAGCTGTGACTACAGGTATGTACTATCATACCAGCTAATTTTTAAAAATATGTTGAAGAGACAGGGTCTCGCAATGTTGCTCAGGATGGTCTCAAACTCCAAACCTCAGACGATCTCCCACCTCACTGGGATTACAGATGTGAGCCACCATGCCTGGCCTTAGGACAATGTATATGACAACTTAGATGAAATGGACAAAGTTCTTGAAAGACATAAACTACCAAAACTCATTCAAGAAGAAACAGATAACCTGAATAGCCCTGTATCTATTAGAGAAATATAATCTGAAGTTAAAAATCCTTCCAGAGAAAACTTCAGGCCCAGGTAGCTTCTCTGGTGAATTCCATCACATTTAAGGAATAAATAATGCCAATTCTGTGCAAACTTTTTCAGAAAATTGGCCTCATTCTATGAGGCCAACATTACACTGATAATAAATCCAGAAAAAGACTTTGCAAGAAAAAAAGAAAAGAAACAACCCCAAACCAAAAAGCTACAGACCAATATCCCTCATGACAAATATCTCTCTTAAAGTTTTAGTGGCTGGGTGTTGTGGCTCATGCCTGTAATCCGAGCACTTTGGGAGGCCAAGGAGGGCGGATTACCTGAGGTCAGGAGTTTGAGACCAGCCTGGCCAATATGGTGAGATCCCATCTCTACTAAAACTACAAAAATTAGCCGGGCATGGTGGTGGGCGCCTGTAATCCCAGCTACTCAGGAGGCTGAGGTAGGAGAATCACTTGAACTGGGTAGGCAGAGGTTACAGTGAGCAGAGATCACACCACTGCACTCCAGCCTGGGACAGAGCAAGGCTCCGTCTCAAAGAAAAAAAAAATTTAGCAAGATGTTCATGGATAAGATGACCTTAATAATTCTAATATATCAATTATCTCCCAAATTCATTGACAAATTTGTGGAAGTCCATTGAAAATTCCAACAGGACTTTTTCAAGTAAACTTTTAAAGGAAGTATGTACATATAGAGAGCTATACCAATAAGTATGTAGCACAATAGATTTTTGCAAAATGAATAACTCTATATAAACATGACCCAGATACAAACAAACAAAAACACTAAAGTATTACCTGCACCTCAGGAACACCCCCAGCATCCCCAACCCTGGTAACTGGAGAATAGCTTTGCCTGTTTTGAACTTTATATAAACGGAGTGTGGGCCAGCTGCTGTGGCTCATGCCTGTAATCCCAACACTTTGGGAAGCCTAGATGGAACTCCTGGGATCAGATTGCTTGAGCCCAGGAATTTGAGGCTAGCCTGGGCAACACAGTGAAACCTCATCTCTACAAAAAAAATTCAAAAAAATTAGCTGGGCCTGGTGTCAGGCACTAGTAGTCCCAGCTACTCAGGAGGCTGAGGCAGGCAGATCGATTGAGCCCAGGAGGTTGAGGCTATAGTGAGCTATGATTCCACCACTGCATTCCAGCCTGGGCACCACAGTGAGACTCATCTCAAAAAAACACAAACAAAACAAAACTGCAGACGGTGTAAAAAAGGAAAGTGCATAATTGACTAAAACAAGAGCAGTTCCTTGGAGATGATGTTAATGTACTATGAATTGAGAGGTATGATGAATTCAACCCTCTTCACCTGAGAGACCTCCAAAAACCTACAAAACAAACTGGCAGAAAACATAAAGCTTTCCGGTGAGCCTACCTTACCAAGTTGAGACATGTCTGAATTCAAGTGGTAGACACAATTTAGATTCTTCCTGCTTCCATCTCCCCACCTCTACCAGCTCCAGATAGAATGAAGTTCCTTTGGCCAGGCGAGGTGGCTTACGCCTGTAATCCCAGCACTTTGGGAGGCTGAGAGGGGCAGATCATCTGAGGTTGGGAGTTCGAGACCAGCCTGACCAATATTGAGAAACCTCACCACTACTAAAAATAAAAAATTAGCCAGGCATGGTGGCAAATGCCTGTAATCCCAGCTACTCGGGAGGCTGAGGCAGAATGGCTTGAACTCGGGAGGTGAAGATTGCAGTGAGCCAAGATCGCGCCAGTGCACTCCAGCCTGGGCAACAAGAGAGAAACACTGTCTCAAAAAAAAAAAAAAGTCCCTTTTGGGACTAGTAACACCCTAGACTGGGCGGGTGTTAGGCACTCCTCATTCTTGTTCTTTTCATCGCTGGGTTCTTCTCATCACTCAGTTTCCTTACCTGCTAAATGGGTCTACTTGTCCTATCTAATTCACAAGCATTTGAGGAGGAAGATCAAAATAGGGTAAGATATCTGAAAACAACTTGTGAACTATAAAGTTTTATTAAAATAAGAGTCATCATAATTATTATTTTTAAAGAAAAGTGGCCTGGTGCAGTGGCTCACACCTGTAATCCTAGCACTTTGGAAGGCTGAGGTGGGCAGATTGCTTGAACTCAGGAGTTTGAGACCAGCCTGGGCAATGTGGTGAAACCCATATCTACTAAAATATAAAAAATTAGCTGGGTGTGGTAGTGTGCACTTGTAGTCCCAGCTATTTGGGAGGCTGAGGCAGGAGAATTGCTTGAACTTGGGAGGGAGAAGTCGCAGTGAGCTGAGGTCATGTCACTGTACTGCAGCCTGGGCAAGAGCAAGACACTGTCTCAAAACAAAACAAAACAAAAACAAAAGAAATGAAAAGTTTCCATGGCACACATTTACCTATGTAACAAACCTGCACGTCCTGTACCTCTGAATTTAAAATAAAAGTTGAAGAAAAAAAAGTTTCAAGCAATTCCAGCCTGGATTAAAAAAACAAAAAACAAAAAACAAAAAACCTTCATTTTATAATGTGAAATATTTTAAGACAATGTAAGTATTTTGATTTGTGGGAGAAAGTAAGCCCCTAAATTGAACTCTTAAGTGCTACGGTTTGTGTATATTGCTTATTTATTTATGTGTTAAACTTCAGATTATGTGTAATAAACTGTCTGTGGTGCAATGCTATTGATTTCCCTGCATTAGACGCTGAATTAAATGTGCATTACTCTGGGGCTGGTCACCATGGGGGAAGCTTAAAAGTTTTGAGGGAAAATAAGTGAAGAACATTAAGGTTTGCTTGGCCCCATCTCCCCTTGATCCCTATCACCCAGGGGAGTTTTCCTGCTGTTTGGTCATGTGGACATCCGTTTCAATGCTTCCTCTAACGGGATCTAATGGCTGCTTGGCTACATCACTTACTTTATAAAGACAAGGCTGCCTTCTCCAACCTTGTCTTGGGCACATTCTAGAAAAAAGTGGTGTGTTTGAGTATATCCTTTATCAAATACAAAATTCCACGGTGAGTCTCTTTTGTTTCATGTGTTCATTTGCTCATTCATTCATTCAACTAACATTTATTGAATATTTACATTGTTCTAGGCATTTGACCAGTCGGTCTTCATCACCAAATTGACCCTCACATAGACAAATAATACTTGTCTCTGTGGTCAGTACTTGGAAGTGAATTACGACTCACTTGTCCTTGGAGAATATTAGATTATTGGGAAAAGCAAAGAGGTAGAGGTCTGGATTAGGATCCCACCTTCCTTACCTCCCAGGTGGGCTGCCTCGGTCAAGTTATTTTTCGGAATTAATTGAAATCTTCCTTGTGGCCTAGTATATAATCAGTTTCTATAAATACGTATGTTTGAAGAAAATGATATTTACTGTGTTTGGGGCAAAAAGCTTGGTATGGAGACATCAAATCGATGCAGTAAATTGCTTATTAGAATTTGCCATATCTGTATAATATTTTTTCTTATTTTCCAAATTTAAAATGTGACCAGACTGCACTTAGACCTTGTTTAAATTAATTCAGCCCAACACCCTGTGACATTTTGAGCTTCAAAGTTTACTATATTCACTTAAATGCTTTCCCTTGCTTCACTCTTCAATTGCAGCTCCTTTTTTGTTTTAATTTACTTTAATTAATTAATTAATTAATTTTAGAGAGACACAGTTTTGCTCTGTTGCCCAGGCTGGAGTGCAGTGGCATGATCATAGCTCACTGCAGCCTCAAACTCATGGGCTCAAGGGATCCTCCTGTCTCAGCCTGCCAAGTAACTGGGACTACAGGCATGTGCTACCATCTCCAGCTATTTAAACAAAATTTTTTTTTGTAGAGTTAGGGTCTCGCTATGTTGCCCAAGC
This sequence comes from Plecturocebus donacophilus, assembly GCA_004027715.1. Classification (NCBI taxonomy): domain Eukaryota; kingdom Metazoa; phylum Chordata; class Mammalia; order Primates; family Pitheciidae; genus Plecturocebus; species Plecturocebus donacophilus. The sequence goes on from PVKP010006342.1 coordinate 54,785, forward strand.
TGATCTTGAACTCCCATCCTCAAGCAATCCTCCTGCCACAGGCTATTGCTCCTATTTTATCAGCTCTGTGTCTTCCTTCTGAGATTTCTATTACAGGTCCCTTTAGCCACAACTCCAAAATCCTAAAGTCTGAAAACCCAAAATGTTCTCATGAGTTGGCAATGTTTATTTGGTAGTAAACCTTGACCTGACATGATATGAGACTATCTGTTGTCTTTATTTCCTTCTGTGTTTTCCTACAAAAGTGTTGATGGTTTTGATTACAGGGTACTGACCTAGACATCGCTGGGAGGTGTATATAACATCAGTGCATGCATGCCCCACACCATCTTTCTAAAATCCTCCATCGCTGAATTTTGAAACACAGCTGACTCCAAGGGTTTTGCATAAAGGATTGTTGGTCTGTGGTCTCCACTGGATCTCCTGAGTAAGTCTTCCACATCACTCTTGGTTTTGTAATTTTCATATTTCTTCTCTGCATTCTAGGTGAATTTCTTGTGTCTTTACTAAATTAGTTTTTGGCCTTTCTGCCTCTATGTAGTTTCCTTCTCCAGGAAAATCTTTTTGGATCTAGAGTGATTCCTCCTTTGTTTTTCTTCTTGCTCTCTATCAGCCAATGGCCCCTTCAATTTGACTGGATGAAAACATGAAGCAGAAGCTGTTTGCCAGGATACTTCAAATGCAAAAAATAAAAACCCAGCTGGAAGTGGCTTTAGGAGAAAGGGAACGTTACTGGGAAGACACTGGGGAAGGTGATGAAACCAGGACATCTCCAGGAACCTTGGAGAGAGACTGGAACCAGGCACTATATTTTCTCTTTCTCTCTCTCTCTCTTTCTCTTCTCTCTCTCCTCTCCCCCTCATCTCTTCCTGGCTTCACTGGCTTCATTTCCTCCCACTGTCGGCCACCTGTCTCTCCTGGGTCCAGATCAGCCAGAGTGTGGATACATAACTTCAGCCCAGACAATCACAGACTCTCTCCTGGGACTTTAAATCAAGTGACATGAGAATAAGAGTGTATTAGTCCATTCTCACACTGCTATGATGAAATACTATGATGAAATACCTGTGACTAGGTATTTCACAGGTATTTATAAAGGAAAGAGGTTTAATTGACTCAGTTCTGCAGGGCTGGAGGCCTCAGGAAACTTCCAATCATGGCAGAAGGGGAAGCAAACATGTCCATCTTCACATAATGGCAGCAAGGAGAAGTGCAGAGTGAAGGGGAAAAAGCTCCTCATAAAACCATCAGATCTCGTGAGAACTCACTCACTATCACGAGAACAGCATGGGGGTAACCGCCTCCATGATTCAATTACCTCCCACTGTGTCCCTTCCACGACACGTGAGGATTATTGGAACTACAATTCAAGATGAGATTTGGGTGGGGACACAGACAAACCATATTAGAGGAGAAGGTTGGTGCCAGGCGTTGCAGAAGAGGCAGTAGAGGCATCGACATTTCAGACAGGCTCCTCTGGTTATGAGACGATTTATGGACTTGCTGTGAACTCTGCCAGCTTCTCGGCCCTGCAGCGTGCTTGTGGTTCCGGCCATTTCCAAGCCTGACTATCAGGCTCCTGTCAATTTTGCAAGCCCCTGTGAGTCTTTGCTTTGGTTACCCAGAATTGGCGAATGTAACCAGCAACCAAGACCCCTGACTGATACAGACGTTGGGTACTGCTGTGCTTTCATTTAATGATGTCATTTCACTTCCCCAAGCCTTAGTAGCCTCATATGTAAAATCAGGGAATGAGCCTAGATCTGTGTTCTGCAATATGTTTCAGCCACAGAGAAATTTCATGCAAACAAATCTTCCTTATGGGAGCAGATAAATCTTAACACTGGTCGACGCAGTGCTGCTCTGGTTAAGGGGAATCATGTCCTCTTGGCACTTTCTCAGTAGTACCTGCTGTGACTCCTGCAGGGTTCCACAGAGCACGCTGGACTAGACAATCTCCAGTACCTTAAAGGGACAGGGGTGTACGCTCCCTCCCTCAGGCAACGAAAAATAGCCTGGGTTGATTTCATTAACTCAGGGAGGCATCATGTCCACAGTTTCTTATTGACAAAAACTTCTTTCTTCTCTTCTTGAAGGAAATGTGCCTAGCAAATGTTAATGAAATGTTCACACACACACACACACTACACATACACACAATTTAGCTGGTAAGTTTTTTTTTTTTTTTTTTTTTTGAGACGGAGTCTTGCTCTGTCACCAGGCTGGAGTGCAGCGGTGTGATCTCGGCTCATCGCAACCTCTGCCTCCCCGGTTCAAGCGGTTCCCTCGCCTCAGCCTCCCAAGTAGCTGGGACTACAAGCGTGCGCCACCATGCCCAGCTAATTTTTTTTATTTTAGTAGAGATGAGATTTCACCATGTTGGCCAGGATGGTCTCGATCTCCTGACCTCATGATCCACCCCTTGGCCTCCCAAAGTGTTGTTCTGCTGTGCCACCATGCCTGGCCAAGCTGCCAAGTTTTAAGAGCCCTGTTTCTCATGGAAAGGGCGCAGCAAAACCACAAAAAGCAGACAACAACAACAAAATACTGGAGTGGGGATGTTTAAAAGCATTTAAAGTGTCTCTTTTTAACATTTTTATTTTTTTAATTAATTAATTTTGAGACTGGATTATAAGACTGGCTAATTTTTGTATTTTTAGTAGAGACATGGTTTTGCCATGTTGCCCAAGCTGGTCTCAAACTCCTGGGCTTAATCTGTATTTTGTGCTATAAGAATATGCTATCCCTTAAATTACTGTGTTCTCCAAGGATAGATTAATATAATTTGGGGTGCAATGCAAATTTTTTTTTACGATGGTCTTTATCCAACACAAAAAGAACTACCAAAGCTATAAATACTACAAACTAAACATGCTCTAGAAGAGACTGCCCCCTTGTGCATATCAATAACATCCAACAGATTCAAAAACTAGTTCTACCACTGGGAGCACCCAGGCTTCTAAAGAGGTCTGGATCTTTCTGTGTTTTGATTTCAACAGCTTATGTTTTAAGTGGTGACCTTTAAAGAAAAATAAATTGAACAGTATGCTAAACTTATAAAACATGACTAATTTATGACATTCAGTAGCAAATATCGACATAATTTCTAACACTTAACTATCATGGATACAAGCTGCTCAAGTGCTTAAGGCTAAGTCCACAGAGATGAGCAATTTTCTGATCCTTAATTCTACAAAATACAAAGCCAAGAGCAAAGAAACCTGTACATTTCAGAGAAAACTAGAAAAATAATGAAGCAGACTAAGGTGGCTTGTTTTAAAATATACATATAGTTTATCCAAGTATTTAAGTATTTTCTTCTGAAATATTGGAAAATAAAAACTTGCAAAAATTTTGGTATATGGCCGTATGCGTCTCTATAAGGCTTCTTTTGATATAAGTGGTAACAGGCCAGCCAAACATTAAGTCATCATCAGCATTATTATTTTTACTAATAACCTGTAGTATTGGACAAAAGCTTTAGATCAAGACTTGCTGAGGAAAAGTACACATTAAGGCAATAAAAAACATATTAAGGGGCCAGGCGTGGTGGCTCACGCCTGTAATCCCAGCACTTTGGGAGGCTGAGGTGGGTGGATCACACGTTCAGGAGTTCCAGACCAGACTGGTCAACATGGTGAAAGCCCGTCTCTACTAAAAATACAAAAATTAGCTGGATGTGGTGGCGGCTGCCCATAGTCTCAGCTACTCGGGAGGCTGAGGCAGGAGAATTGCTTGAACCCAGGAGGCGGAGGTTGTAGTGAGCCGACATCATGCCACTGCACTCTAGCCTGGGCGACAGAGCGAAGACTCTGCCTCAAAAAAAAAATTAAGGTTAAAAATTAAGTGATGTAAAATACTCAACAGCAAAGGATCTCTCCTAATTATGGTCAGAACAGTTGCAATTCCTTTTCTACTGAAAAGAGTCATTAGGAGAACAAAATGAATTACCACGGATAAAGCACTCACTATAATAATCATCATAAAATGTTTGTTATATAAGTAAATGAATTAATAAACATTGGGAAACCACATAGTGCACATACATTGGATAATACTTTCGAAGGTGGTCATGCTCTTTTAAAAATAGCTCAGTTCTTCTGTTGTTTACTCCAGACCCACTCTTATATGCCCTGGGACAAAAGAGAAAATTTAAAAACATTTTTGGCAGAGAATGCAAAATTAGTTAACTGACCTAGTGATCTTGAAAGTAGATAAACTGAGCCTCTTCATAGTTCTGAAGGAACAGTAAAACCACATAATCCTTTTCCTTTTGCCCTAGACAATGATATCTATTACAAACAGATAAATATTAATGCCTCTCTATTCTAGGCCTAACAGTTTACTGCGTTTTTCACCAAAATAACTCAACATTCTGAAACAAACAAAAACTCTTACTTTTCTTTTGTCTATTATCTCTATTATCTTCGTTTTCTCCAAGTGGAAGTAAAACATAGGTCTGATTTAGTAGCTAGCACATGGGGTGGGAAAGCTGATAAATGGAATGTTTTCCTTCACAATAGCAAATGCAGTCCACCAAGTGAAGCCTCAGAAACACTGAAATCAAGTGAACAAAAAAAAATTGTTTTTTTGAGACAGGGTCTCACTTTGTCACCTAGGCTGGAGTGCAGTGGCACAGTCAGCTCATTGTAGCCTCCTCCACGTCCCAGGTTCAAGTGAGCCTGCCTCAGCCCCACAAGTAGCTGGGACTACAGGAGCAGGCCATCACGCCCGGCTAATTTTTATATTTTTGGTAGAGATGGGGTTTTGCCATGTTCCCCAGGCTGGTCTTGAACTCCTGACATCAAGCGATCTACTCGCCTCGGCTTCCCAAAGTGCTAAGAGTACAGGTGTGAGCCACTGTGCCCAGCCCCAAATTTTTAAAATTCAAGTTAACTGTACAAATACTACAGTAAGACAAAAGAGAGTCATGCTGCTAAAACGGAAATACTGGCTGAGATACAGTGCTCCTGTGCAAAGCACAGGTCAAAACACCAGCAAGGTCATAGTCATGTATATACATGCACACACACATAATGTTAGTTGTTATTACGAATATATACACATGCAGACACATTAGATATGATTACTATATATATATGTATATACAGTGAATATATATATGTGATATATATTGAATATATAGATACACATGCACACACACATAATGTTAGCTACTATTACTATGCCTAATCTCACTATTCATATTCTGCCTTGGATTACACTAACTTGAGTATCTGCCTTATGTTCCTCTAGCACCCAGACTATAAACTCCTACAGGGCTACGCTGGTCTTTTCATTGCTACCTTCTACTGTGACTCAGAGTTGGTACTCAGGAGCTAGTTTAAGGAATGGAAGAACATATCTTTTACGGCCATTTTCCAAAAAGCATGTTATTACAATGGGTTGCATTCTAGTGATCACCACACATTGTGTGTGGGGCATGCTCAATGTCTATACATTAAAGGCCACCCCCTACACAGGTTCTCAATGCATTCCTCAAAATGTATATATAAATGGACTGTATGGAAATTGAACAAAAGACTTACATGTCTTGAAGGAATAAAAATCTTACAACTATCTTACTGTTGAAACTGTTAGAACAAAATAAAGGATCTCTAGGAAAGTGTTTCTGAGTGTACACATAATATATAGTCTATGATCAATGTATACTATAGTTTGTGAAACTTATCACATCATTTATCACAAGTGAGATGATGGCAAGTATGATTAGATGGCTCCAAATTGGAAAGTCTTCAGCTTCAATGAGATGCCCTGGGACTTAACATTGTCAGTAGTGTTCAGTTGTGAAACAATTTCCAAAAATGTATATGAAATGCTGGAACAGATCATTAGAGAGGTGAAATGACCTCACCTAAAAAAAATTTAAAATTCTAGATTGAGATCAGTGTAAGAATGTTGGGATTTCCTCAATAATTTAACATAAGGCTATGAGTTTGTATCGATTATTGTTTGTAATATATAATTGTTGGGACAAGGGAGAGGGGCAGGGGGCAGGTAGTTAGTATAATACCAGTCAAAATCCAGCAAGTTTTTCTTGGAAGCTGACAAAATGATTCTGTAATTTATATAAAAATGCAAAGGACCAAGAATAGCCGAGACAACCTTGAGGAAAACAGAACAAATCTGCAGGACCTGTAGTACCAGATATCTGGACTTACTGTAAAATGAAAGCTATCAGTCTAGAATGGAATGACTAAGGAGAACGTGGGTATTTGTAGCATGTGACACTACAGAGGAGTGGTTCTCCACCTCTGGCGTGCGTCAGAACCGCTTGGAGGCTGATTAAACTGATCGCTGGGTTCCACCTGTCTGTCTACACAGAACATAGCTTACATTTCCCCGCTTAGCTGCCTTTATCAAGTTAAGGATGTCTGTGATCACCTCTTGAATGTTCTCTCCTCTCTCACATCAGCAAGAGGGAATGAAAGAGGCAAAAGAGGCCTGGTTTCTGGCTATTAGGACAAACCCAAGTATATCTCTTATATCAGGTCAGCCCTGTGCCCGACTTTGTCGAGACACTTATGAGCATTTCCTCACATAACCCTGACAATATAATCAGGGCATAATTATGGTAGCCATCCTTATCACCATTTTATAGAGGAGGAATTGACCACTGGCTGGATTAACTGCAATGCTCTAAAATTAGACAGTGGTGCTGGTTGTACAACCAATGTACTAAAGCCCAGCAGTACACTATTTTTCAAAAATTAATTTATTTTTGAGTCAGGGTCTCTGTTGCCCAGGCTGGAAGACAGTGCAATCATTGCTCACTCCAGCCTCGACCTCCTGGGCTAGTGATCCTCCCACCTCAGCCTCCCAAGTAGCTGGGACTATAGGTGAATATTATCATTTGTAGCTAATTTTATTTTTAGTTTTGTAGAGACAAGATCTTTACTATGTTACCCAGGCTGGTCTCAAACTCCTCATCTCAAGGAATCCTCCTGCCCTGCCCTCTCGAACTGCTGGGATTACAAGTGTAAGCCACTGCACTCAGCCAATTCTATAATTTTAGATTCCCATCATGCCTCCTGAAGGTTCATGTTGATAAAAGATTCCCCTTCACTTCTAGGGCTAAAATACTAGTGAACTGTTCATATGATAGTTTCTGAATGACAAGTGACAGCTTTTCAGCACCTGTATTATTTTATCCTGGGTTTCAGGACATCATGAGAAATGCTTATCAACACCGAAGATACCATAATCTCTATCCCCTACTTTGATGGTTACTGTTTCAACATAAACAACCACAGATGCAACCATTTAGATTTCTAATTTATTATTAAATTACATACCAAAGCTTCTTCTATACAGTCAGAAAATGCACATTTAGATGAGAACAAAAATTAAGTACAAATACAATAAAATTGGTTCCAAGAAGCTATTTTAAAAGCAAAAACTTACAAAGTGCATTTGGAAAATAATAGGTTTTAAAAATCTGTATTGGCATTTTTTCATGAGGAAACATCTTCCATCATAGGAAAGTCTGATTGGAATTGATTTCCCTCCTCCCTTAAGAGCTAACAGGGTGGGAATGGATGCAAATACTTTGATCCTGAAGTGAGCTCTTAGGTACAGAGAAAATGAGAAAGATCCTTCAAGACCATGCATGGCTCAGCTTTAAGCTTCTTACCCATTAAACTCCTCAAAATTCACTTGTTCCTCCCTCATTTTCTTTTTGCCCACAAAACTTTAAGAGTATGCAGGTTTATAAAGGAATAAACAAGATTAGTTTATTAAGACCATAATGAAAAGTTCCGCATCTTTTTGGAGACCAGGCTAAATAACCCTTAACCTAACAGGAGAGTGGAACAAGACGATTGTAACTTTCTGAGCAGAATCCATTTGTTCTTTAGTTACATTTGCCAGTGTAACACTAGACACGGCCAGGTATCCCCAACAACTTAATCTTGCAAGTTAGAAAACTCAATCTATTTCCAAAAATCGTATCTGACAAAAGATCAAACATGAGGTATTAGAAACCAAAAGGCTAGTCCAGTTCTCTTAGAATCATTTTCATCAGGTTGAGATCATTAACAGTGAAACAGAAAATTAATAGTGGAATGCAAACCTAAGGTGCCTGAATTCCATAGAACTCAAGAGCCACTGCATCAAAAGGCTCAGTAAGTATCTTTTTCTATTCAGATGTATTCACATCCAGGATGAAAGAGCTAAAGTAAGTATTACTTGGCTCCAGGTGTAAGGACTGCCCTCATGGTATCTCCTCTCATCGCCTGTCTCCATTCTCAGGTGTTTTCTTTCATTCCTGATCCAAGTACCAGACAGTGTGGAAAAAGGCAGGAGAATCATAGAGAAGGAAACCCCTTTCTAACACAAGAGAAAGAAAAGGTGAGCAGTGCAGATTACAGGGAGTCCTCCAGCATCATTAATAAGAATTGGTAAGAATGTAGAGATTGCCAGGACAGATACGCTAAAGCATTTGGATCTAAGTTGAATTTGAATAATGAATTTATTAAACATTTTAATTAAAATCATCAGTACACATTAAAACAAAACATCAGAAATACATCTTCTGGAATTTCCTGCCCTTTTTGTTGCCATGTTTTTCTTTTTTTTGAAATGGGGTCTCTGTCATCCAGGCTGGAGTGCAGTGTCGTGATCATGGCTCACCACAGGCTTGAACTCCTGGGCTCAAGCCATCCTCCAGCCTTAGCCTCTAGCTGTGAGCTAGGACCACAGGCACTCACCACCACACCAGGCTAAGCTTTTTATTTTTTTGTAGAGACAGTCTTGCTACATTGTCCAAGCTCGTCTCAAACTCCTGGCCTGAAACAATCTGCCAGCTTTGGCCTCCTAAAGTGCTGAGATTACAGGCGTGAGCCACTGCATCAGCCCTATTGTCATGGTTTTTCATATTTTTTCAGTGAAATAAAAAGCTTTGAGTGGTTACTTAAAAGGACCATAAAGGAAAGATTCGTCATAAGAAGACAGTAGTTCAGGGGGCATAACTTCCCCTAAGAGGCAACATTTGGAGCCAGAGGCAGAAAATTCCTTCTGACCTCCTGGCTGTGACTAGCATCAACAAGTACCTGTTAGTCTCTGAATCTGCCAACTGGTCCACAAGGAGGACAGCAAAAAAGGAGAGCGCCAAGGTAGTTAAACGAAAAAGTTAAATGACATGGAGCTGAAAGAGCTCAAATCCCTTCATGGGATCCACACGGAGCCCCTTGCTGTGAACACACACCTCTACTCCCTTGCTGGAGGTTTCTTTCTGCAAAGGAATCCTAAGAGGAAAAAGCACTGGCCTAGCTGTCTACATGTGGCCCTGGGTCACCTCACTACCGGCTGCAGCATGGGGAAGTTAGTCAGACCTATCTGACACCAACATCTACACCAAGCCTTTTAACTTCCCTGGAAAAAATAGTTTCTTTATTTTCATAAAGAAAATAACCAACATAATTCCATTACTTCACGTAAGCAAAACCCTAATGGAAAGGCCCATCAGCCATCAACATAGGGTGTTTGCTTGGCTGCAGTGAGCTAGACTAGCTTGTGTCCTGGTTTACTCTCACACAATCAGCTTTAATGAATGCACCAAAGAATCAGACCAGTAAAAAGGACTGGTAGTATAATTAAATAAATAACTTTATTTATGATACAGATTTTATAAATGACAACTACATAGCAAGCAAAGTCCCATAAATTCTAACCAAGACACAACCACCAATCAAGGCCCTTTGAAAAATCAAAGATAATAAAGTGTCAGGGGAGAAAAGCTTTTGTTCTCCCAACAGAGAATTTAATCAATGAACTTACTTCCCTGATCCTTTAAGGTTCACAATGGGAAAATGTAACTTTCTTTTAAGGGTACCCTGAATCAATGAATAGTCAATTAACCCATATTTAGAAAAATAAACCCCATAGTCAAGAAAAATATATCAAATGCCCTTCACACCCATAATGTAACAAAACTTTGACACCAGAATGAAAAACCTCTCAGTCTCTATACCAAACCAGGTGTTAGTCCACCATTAGCAAGTTCACCTGAATAACAGCATCTATACACCATGATGTAGCTGAGAACTATATGCTGATATCCTTTTACTCCCTGTGGCTCAGACTGAAGCCAATACTATAAATACCACAGTGAATTCCAATGGTGAAGAGCAGCAGTGTAGACGCTGGAAATCCACAAACCCAGGTGGTAGTTCAGTAAGACAAGTCATGAATTTACAGAAACTAAGAAATGGTTAAGTCAAAAGAATTCTGGTGGCTGGTTTAAAATCTGTCACTGTCCACGGATGGTAACAGAAGACAGGTACAGAGTGAGGCAGATTCTGCCACATGCACCCTCAACAGTGAAACCGTTCTCCGGATGTTTGGAAACGGTAAACAGATTTGGAATGAACAGATTTTCACAGAACACAGAATTCCTGGTACATCAGGCAGTAGTCCTTAAACTTCTGCCCATACATTGTGGAGCATTTACAAATGGAATTCTCTAAACAGTGAGCCCTCGATACCTTTTTCTACGTGGCTTTGAATAGATCACATTAGAAATGGAGCAGTCCCTTTCCTCAATTCCCAGTGTCAATCCTGGTCTGATGAGAACAGTGGGGACAATGACAGACCCTGGTGATTACTTTCTTCTGTCTCAGTGGAACTGGGATTTTGCCTCCTTTCAGTGGAAAATATCAATCCAAGGGAAAAGTGTTAAAAAAAAAAAATGGAAACAGTGACTGGCGCCATAAATAAAAGACTGTCATTCTTGATGTTTTCCAGCAATACAGTTAACCCCACTGTACTCATAATTTAAAAGAAAAAAAAGAGTTTTACAGTGTTCTCCATTTCAGACAACCTCAAATATGCTGAAGTTGGTCCATCAGCATCTCAATCTATGAAAAACAGAATTTTCCTCAAATATCAACAGAGTTGAGGAGACAGAGTAAAATCTATAGCACAGATTATCAAGAAAGAACTTGTGATTTCTCATCATGAGTGTAAAATAAGAGGACAAGAATTATTTTTATTCACAATACAATCTGGTGGCTAAAAGAAAAGCAGCCTTTGGATGTAGAAAACCTGGTTTTCTGAAGAGCCTAGCTGTAAGACCTGGCTTGTCATCAGGTTTCAACACTATCACGGAAACACAGAAAACTGTTTTTGATTGGTTTACTTGCCTCCTGGTGAGACAAAAGCAACTGAAAACCTTTTTATTTTTTTAATTAAAAACAGAAAAATGTGTTAGAAAAGACAGCACAGAAAAACTGTGGCTTCAGCTCAACCTGACCATGTCACAGAGTCCATCACTGTCAGTCTTGCATTCATCCTGCCGGTCAGGCTAACTATCAAGACAGTCAACTTCTCACTCCGATGTTTCCTTATTCCGGACCAGGGCGTGAAAGTGGTGGTGGTCAAGAGTCCCTGCAGATGTCCCATCAATGGAATGCATACAGGAGCAACAGGATGGTACAGATCCCAATAACACCCCCCAGGATGAGCGAGTCCCGCCGCTTCCTCAGGTTGATCCTCTGGATCAGGCTGTTCACAGCAGGAAAACGATCTTTGGGAAATCTTTATTAAGGTCATATTTGGAAGAAGCCTCTCTGGTGAAAAGTTGCAGGAATCACAAAAATAGAGATCAGTGGCGTCCAGAAACGGTTAGTCATAGAAAGACATGGGGAAGAAACTCACACCAGGGGAGTCTTCAGCAGATGCACTCGCCCAAACCAGGACTGCCCTGAGGCTCAAGGCCTCTAACAAATACCAATCTCCCAGTCTTCTGTGTAACACAAATAAGAATAATGAAAAGAAAAAACAGAGAGAGAGAGGGAGAAAAGAAAATGATGATGACAGCTCCCAGCACTGAGGGCTTACTGCCAGGCTTCAGGCCAGGGTGGGAGCCTGCATGGCCAGGAATGAACTCTGGCAGAGAGGCACAGGCACAGCCAGCAACCATCGCCACTGCCACCCCATTTCCCTTCCTTTCCTTATTTTCCTTTTCTTTCACTCTCTCTTTCCCCCTTCTCTCAGGAGACTGGGGAGTTCTGCTTGAGAGTCTGAAGAAATACCTGATCCTTTCCTGCCTTGGAGTCGGGCAATTTGTGGGAACCAACTCTAGGGTCTATATAATCAGGCACTGGTGAATTATTAAAATTTTGAAAGTTGCTTCGCAGCAGAAGGCAGGATACAGGAGTAAAGTGGACTAAACTGCTTTAGCTGTCCTATTTGGGGACATAAAAATATTAAAAAATTTTTGATTTTAGGGGTTTTATAGTAGTCACATCTGTATTTTCCCTAGTATTTCCAGATATCTTTATCTTCTACTTGGTTTATGCTATAGACCAAAGTGCCTGTGTGGTTTCGTGTTTCTGGCAATGGTTTCTGACAATACACCTGCAGGTACATCCTCTTTGTTAATAGAAGCATTATAGTAAGTTCAGGAAAACCAACCACAAAAACCACCTGGGGGTTCCGGAGAGCCAGAACCACCCCTGCTCCTTGTGGGTCCTCCCCGCATTTTCCTGTAGTGAAAGTACTCTCACCAGAGCCTAGACAAATTTGTATACTTGTATATTCTACGTAGTGTATAAGTAGAACCATGTGCTCTTCTAATCTTGAATTTCCCTTTATGTCTAGAATTGAGCTTTTTTTCCCCCCCCCCCCCCCATTAAGCCTATGGCACCCGGTATTCCCAGGCAGTCTCCCATCCAAGTACTAACCAGGCCTGAATGGAGCTTTATATACTGTAGCCATTAGTGTGTTTTTGAATTTCTGAATTAAAAAAAAAAAAAGTACAATTTGCAGAAACAGTTTTTAAAATGTAGAACAGGAAGGATGTATTGAAGTCATGGCAAAAAACTTCTACAAAGTATAATGTCATATAGAGCAAACGCTTAATATTTTCTTGCTTAATAAAAGGATAACAAATCCACTGAAATGCATTACTTGGCATCAGAAAACCCTCTTTCTCAGTCTATAATAATTGAGTTCAGTCCATGAAGCAGGGCAGGGCTGACCTCTTTCTTGACCATACATACAAACCCAGGATTTGCCAGTAAGAATATTCTCTCCCCTTGGCCAGTGACTAAGTCAGGAATGGGTAGTAACTCATGCCGGGCAGCCACAGCTCTCTTGGGAACAGTTGTGACAACTGTTAGAAGACACCCTTTCTCTGAGGGGATTCTTGAGCCCCTATTACAGCCATCTTCATCACCCTCTGAGAAGGGCTGCCTAGAGAAAGAGGCTAACATAGAGGAAAGCTGAGATAAGTGATGGGAAAGTAAGGGAACAAAGAGAGAGGAAAGGGAGATTCTTGCTGATAAAATCTCAGCTTCTGAATCCAGTCATGCCTTAAGCCAAATTCCACCCCTGAATTCTACAGTTACAGGAACAAATTGAGTCCTTCCTTTCCTCCCTTAAGTCAGTCTTAGGTTACTGTGACTACCTCTCCATGGGGCCCTGACTAACCCGCACCCATTTTGCTTTTCTTTTTTTTTTTTTTTTGAACACACATTCTTTTGGAATAATTGTACATTTCCTGAGTGATTAATTTGTATGAGGCACTTTGCTAGGTTATAGTATACTGCTTTGTCTTAAGAGAACTTAGGGTTGGGCTGGGCAGGGTGGCTCACACCTGTAATCCTACTACTTTGGGAGGCCAAGGCTGAAAGATTGCTTGAGCTTTGGAGTTCAAGACCCACCTGTGCAACATGGTGAAACCCTGTCTCTACAAAATATACAAAAATTAGCTGGGCGTGGTGGCACACATCTGTAGTCCCAGCTACTCGGAAGGCTGAGGCAGGAGGATTGCATGAACCTGGGAGTTTGGAGGTTGCAGTGAGCTGAGATTGTGCCATTGTACTCCAGCCTGGGGGGTGGGTAACAGGGTGAGGCTCTGTCTTAAAAAAAAAAAAAAAGAGAGTGGCCAGGCACAGTGGCTCATGCCTGTAATCCCAGCACTTTGGGAGGCCGAGGTGGGCAGAACACAAGGTCAGGAGTTCGAGACTAGCCTGGCCAATACAGTGAAACCCTGTCTCAACTAAAAATACAAAAATTAGCCAGGCATGGTGGCATGTGCCTATAGTTCCAGCTACTTGGGAGGCTGAGGCAGGAGAATTGCTTGAGCCCAGGAGATGAGGTTGCAGTGAGCTGAGATCACACCACTGCACTCCAGCCTGGGTGACAGAGTGACACTCCATCTCAAAAAAAAAAAAAAAAAAAAAAAAAAAAAAAAAAAAAAAAAAAAAAAAAAAAGAGAGAGAGAGAGAGAGAGACAACTTAGAGAAGCGTACATAGTAGAGAAGAGGTCACGAAGAAGAGTGGTGGTAAGTTCTAATGAACAACTGAAAAACGCTTCAGTGTTTTACATCACCAGTTATTTGACTCCCTCTTCTATTTCAAAGTTTCAAAGTTTCACTAAATATAAACTCTTGTATTCACTAACTAGCTTTTATTCTGGCTGGCAATCGAGTTCATAATTTAGTAAAATGAGATAATATATATAACAGCACTCTGTAAATTTGATAGCCCTATATAAAATGTGATTTTGGACGTGCAGTTTTATATTTAGGGTGACAAGGCAAGAACAGAATTCACAACAGACTGGAGAACGACAGCACACATCAGGATAGTCTTTTCCTCAGGCAAAGACACATCAAACTAAAAGTGACCCTAACTTATCTAGGACGACAAGATACTCAATTTTGAAAATTCTAGGTCCCTCCCCATTTGGCAGTTGGGCAGGAAAGCTTTTTTGCCTAGAAGGCTTGTCTTTTCAGAGGTTCGGTGAATCAAATGACTCAGAGTGCCAGGCTTTTCTGGTTCCCTAGTGGGTTTCTAGGAAGTATTAATAATCCTAATTTAAATCAGAAAATCGAAACGTTTTAAAGTAGAGGTTACAACGAAGTGGAGAAGGTATCCCAGAATCCAACCTGTACATACAGTCATAAACTCTATCAGCAGCTATAGCTCATCCGCACTATGGCTTCTCCTTCCTTCCCCCTTCCAAACACCTGCTACTGACTTACTCTCTAAATGGGAAACATAAAAAAGAAAAGGCACACGATTTATCATGTTTAGGTAAGAATAATGTATACTGCGGAGTTTTAACATGAATTTAAAAGCTTTCTAAAATGTAAAAGAATTTGATGAATAATTTTTAAATTCACATTTACAATTTTTTTCCCTCAATCTAGTAGTATGAAACTTTTGAGATGCAGTCTTTAAGAATGGTACTAAATAGCATAAACTTTCACAAAGTAGGAATGCACAATATATTCATATTATGCAACTACTGATGGGCTCTACTGCTACTGATGTTGGTAACCTGCCCCCTATAAAAGCACATATAGACACTTCTCCACTCTACCCTCAAAACACAGATAGCAAACATTCAAAAAGGATACTGGCCAAAGTGTTCATTTTGCTGTGAATTGACTTCAACATTCCTCTCTGTGAAGTCATATTTTCTTTTGTTGCCATAGCAATGCTTCAAGAGGAAAAAGAGAGGACAAATCAACATTTAAGATAAGCCTGCCCGGATCCATCATCCCCTTAACAGTCAAAGAAAACTATAGTGAGCAACATCATCTTAGAAAGCATCGTGCCAGAAAATAAGGGTTAAAAAAAAAAATCACTTTGCAAGCCACTACTTTCTCACTGTGCTTTTTCCAAATGACTCCACTGTTCTCTGATATCTTTTTATACAAGGCAGAAAACCACTTCCTATGTTTGCTTCAAAATAACAAACAAAAATGAGGCATAAACAGAAACATCACAGTTTACAAAAGCTTCTTAAAGTAGTTTAAAAAGAGGCTAGCTACTAAAATATCCTTAATCGAGAAAAACTGTTGAAAGGGAATTATAATTATAAAAATAGGAAAGAAACATAAAATATCATAAAATATGCATATACAACCACCCCTTAATTTATGAAAATATTACGTTCCAAAATTCTACTTGAGAACCAACATTATGCAACATTATGCTGGATTTCCAAGATGACTGACAAAGGTCACGGATTCATTAAACATGGCTAAGAGAGCTGGGTATGGTGGCTCACGTCTGTAATTCCAGCACTTTGGGAGGCCAAGGTGAGAGGATCACTGGAGCCCAAAAGTTTGAGACCATCTTGGGCAACATGGCGAAATCCCATCTCTACCAAAATACAAAAATTAGCCAGACATAGTGGTGTGTGCCTGTCATAGTGGTATGTACTCAGGAGGCTGAGGTAGGAGGATCAATTGAGCCCAGAAGGGGGAAGCTACAGAGAGCTGTGATCACACCACTGCACTCTAGCCTGAATAACAGTGCGAGAACTTGTCTCAAAGAAAATGAAAAAGAGAGAGAGAAAAGACTAAGGGAGTGGGGAAAAAGTCACTTTTTGTAGGCTACAATAACTTCCATGTGACTACCTTGATGTCCTGTTTAAAAGATCTGAGTTAATATCCTTTTTTTTGGAGACAGGGTCCCACTCTGTTGCCCAGGCTGGAGCGTAGTGGTGTGATCATGGCTACTGCAGCCTTGACCTCCTGGGCTCAAGCAATCCTCCCACCTCAGCCTCCTGAGTATCTGGGACTATAGGGATGTGCCATCATGCCTGGCTAATATTTTTATTTTTAATTTTTAAATTATCTGTAGAGATGGGGTCTCCCCATGTTGCCCAGGCTAGTCTCAAACTCCTGGGCTCAAGCCATCCTCCTGCCTCCACCTCCCAAAGTGCTAGAGTTATACGTATGAGCCACCAAGCCTGGCTCTAAGTTAATATCTTTTTGTTATCACTTCTAGGTTTACTCATTTCCCAAAGTCTTATCTTTCTGGACATTACAGTCCTAGAGGGCAGGGTCAGTATCCACTTTGATATGTAACACACAGGAGTGCTTTACATATTGACATTATAAAGAGCAATAGAAAATGAAATGCTGTTGAGCAATTTTGAAATATTATTTTACACAAATTTTATATTCTTCATAAGAAATCATACCTAGCTTTATACTCAGTGAAACTTTTCTTGTAATGCCTATCATATTTTGAAACAAGGGAAAATAATCAAATAAAAGACCTTCTAATAACATGTTTTTTAACTAGCCAAATAACAGTAACAATTCAATGGTTCTCAATTGTTCCTATCCTATGAGGTGCCCCAAGTTTTAATACTCATCTTACCAGCCCTTAAATAGGCCGGTTCTGAAGTAAAAGCTTAAGGCAGCCTGGCCCTAAAAGACCAGGCAGAAAAAAAAGGGAAATAAAGAAAAAAAGAAAAAGGATCATTAGGAAACTTTAAGAATTCCTGGCAAAATGTGATCAGATCTCATGTGCTGATGAAAAGGAAAAAGTTACAAGAAAGATACTTTGGTCAACATTAGGCAATTCTGTGAAAACTTTCTTCAGATGGAAGACTCAGCACATACAATTTAAACAAAAATTCAAGACACAATAATGGCTTATTGTCATAAAATATTATAATGTATTCAGATTATTAATGATGGAAAATATTCTAATCCATTGAATAAAGACTCCATGAAGCCATGCAAAATAAACAGATATTTAGGAAATGAATACTGAAATATTTAGGAGTAAAGATGCATCGACCTATGTCAAACTTTGTAGAAGCTGGGTAAAGCGTGGTAAAGGGTATATAGGACTTCTTTTCACTACTGAAATTTTTCTGAAACCCCAAATGATATCAAAATAAAAAGTTAAAAAAGGATTGGTATTAATAATATGGCTACCATTACAGATTACCTAGTATTAGACTAGGCATTTTCCTCACATTATCTTTAGCAGTCTTACAGGTAGATATTATCATCAATACTATGTTTTTAAACAGATAAGAAAAAGAAGTTAAAGTCTAATAAATAGCACAGCCAGGTTCCAAACCAAGTCAGACTCGAAACCTTGCATTCTTTCTACAATGTGGTAAATACAGCAGTGGTTTAGATAGAGCTCTGTTTTCAGAGTTAGACTCAGACTGGAGGATCTGAATCCTTAATACTATTTACTAGTCATGTGACCATGGGCAAATTACTTAATTTCTTTTTTGTTTTGGAGATAGTTCTGAATGATTTGTGTCTATCTAATGGGTTATTGAGAAAATTAAATAAAATAATGCATGCAAAGTACTTTTAGCAGAGGCCCAACATCCATGGTAAGAATACAAATGTGGCTGGGCGCTGTGGCTCACACCTGTAATCTCTGCACTTTGGGAGGCCAAAGCGGGCGCATCACCTGAGGTCAGGAGTTCAAGACCAGCCTGGCCAACGTGCTGAAACCTCATCACTACTAAAAATACAAAAAATTAGCCTGGCATGGTAGCATGTGCCTGTAGTCCCAGCTACTCAGGAGGCTGAAGCAGGAGAATTGCTTGAACCCAGGAGGTGGAGGTTGCAGTGAGCCAAGATCATGCCACCGCATTCCAGCCTGGGCAACAGAATGAGACTCCGCTCCCCCCACCCCCCAAAAAAAGAATACAAATGTTTGTTATTGTCATGTACTTTGATTTATCTTTCCTGAAAAACAATGCTTTATACATTGGTGAATTCTAGAGTTCAGAGACTATACCTAGGTAATTTGCTTTTTTACTATCATAATATAGATATTTTAAAATTCATCAAACCTTGAAACTAAGCAGTTCAAAACAACAAATAAATGTCCCTTAACTTAAGCAAGAAACTAGTTCAATGTGATTACAGATACTACGAACTATTACCACAGTATATTTTCTGCAGGTGCTGTAATAGAAAGCCTATATGAATGACATAAAATTATTTATCAAATTATGCTTAAAATCATTTTCCTTTAAAAAGTGAGAATAAGAAGACTGAGATTAAAAATATTAAGTATAAATTAATTGGAAAAATTAACCTAAGTAAAACAGCTTAATTAAAGTAACTAGAAATATAATTTGGGTATCAAATATCTCTTATAAGGGAAGCACACAGTAAAAATTTCATCTTTAATGAGGATAAACAAACCTTAACTCTAGTTATACAGGGTTAAATCTGATCTGTTCATTAAAATGATTTTTCTTTAATTCTAAAAGAGCTATAACACTGTTCATTAAATTTACATGAAAACAAAAGCCAACAAAGCAAAACAAAATCTTATTCCTACCTTATTGTCTCTTCTATCAGACGATCTGAGCTGAAAATAAAAAGAAAATTCAAATTCCAGATTTACTAAATGCACATTTAAAACTTGTATTTAATTTTTCTACATCTGTAGTTTGTAGCCATTTATGTATACAGAATCTCTAGCTTTTTGAAAGCATCTGGAGAAAATTCTGGACTCTAAATTTTTATTTTTTTGGGAGACAGAATTGCACTCTGTGACCCAGTCTGGAGTGCAGTGGTGTAATCTCAGTTCACTGCAATCTCCGCTTCCTGGGTTCAAGCGATTTTCCTGCCTTAGCCTTCCAAGTAGCTGGGATAACAGACACTCACCACCATGCCTGGCTAATTTTTAAATTTTTAGTAGAGATGGGGTTTCACAATGTTGGCCAGGAGTCTCTAACTCCTGACCTCAGGTGATCCGCTCACCTTGGCCCCCCAAAAGTGCTGACATTACAGATGTGAGCCACCAAGGCTGGCCTGGACTTTGAAATAAATTTAATTAATTCATATACAATATATATAATTTCCATCTTATAACCAGGCATGGTATCTCATGCCGGTAATCCCAGCACTTTGGGAGGCCAACGCAGTCCAGGAGTTCTAGACCAGCATGCCCAACATGGCGAAACCCCGTCTCTACCAAAAATACAAAAATTACCTGGGTATGCTAATGTGTGCCTGTAGTACCAGCTACTCGGTGGGCCATAGAGCAAGACTCTGTCTCAAAAAAAAAAAAACCCAAACAAATAATTTCTATCTTACTTTTGTTAGCTTAAATGTATTTTTTCCACAGAGATACCCGATAATTAAAGTTGAAACAATTTTAATGACAGCATAAAAAAATGAAACTTTCTCTTTAATCTAGATAGCACAAAGCTGTCACCACCATCTGTTCAGAACTTAAGAATTAGAACAAACTTGTTGAGACACAATAGGAAAATTAATTCTGATGTTTATAAGTAGTAAATACTTACACCCTAATGTTTATTCCTTTTTTGGGAAACTTTTTTTTTTAAAACTAAAACAAATCTCAGTTTACCAAACTTTAGAATTCTCTAATCTGAATAGAGATAACAAATACACCTTTCATCTGTAAATTGTTTGCCTTTATGTAACAGGCACTGCAAAGAAAGAAACAAACACAACCATTTGAGGGAAAAATTAATAGGTAAAGTTTGGTAAAGGGTCAGCTTTACAGCAGAAGTAGGAAAACAAACTTCCAGATATCCGTATCCCCTTAGCGGAGAGTAAGGTATACAGTAGGCACTCAAATAAATATTTGCATTTTTTTTCAACTACTTATTTCCAAAAGAATTTCTAAGTTCATTCTACAAGTAATAAGTCAAGGTTTCATTACAAAGTAGTGGACTAGGTAATCTAAGTTATGGCATATATTAGGGAACAAATAATCTTTACAATGTCATAAATACTGGCCGGGCTCAGTGGCTCACGCTTGTAATGCTAGCACTTTGGGAGGCTGAAGGGGTTGGATCACAAGGTCAGGAGTTCTTGACTAGCCTGGCCAACGCAATCAAACCCCGTCTCTACTAAAAAATATATAAATTAGCTTTGTGTGGTGGCGGCTGCCTATAATCCCAGCTACTCGGGAGGCTGAGGCAGAGGAATTGATTGAACCTGGGAGGTGGAGCCGAGATCGTACCACTGCACTCCGGCCTGAGAGACAGAGCTAGACTTTGTCTCAAAAAAAAAAAAAAAAAAAAAAAAAAAGGCATAAATACCATACATAAATCCTATTATTAAAAATTTCAAAAATTACAAAGATGGTGGTGAAAAACAGACTATGTTGAAATAATTCTTTTTTTTCTGAGCAGATCTCCACTTAAAATGGGCTTAAACTATTCAGTAAACCATGCTGCAAACAGATGTGCTTTAAATGCTGAATCTACCACTTATTAGTTATTTGACACAAGGCAAGTTTCTCTGTGGCCCAGTTTTCTCATCTGTAAATTGGCAAGAATAATAAAATCTACTTGTTCAAATAAATGAGACTGTATAATGACCTGGCACATAGTAAATGTTAAGTATTTTTTGCTATTAGTTTCTCAATAGCTACGGATTGTAAATCTAAGTATAAAACTGATATAAATTTCCAGATAAACTCACAATTCGGATGAAATCTATGATTATTAAGTATGCACTTACTCTTCTAACAAACATGTATAGAAGCACCTCTGGAGGTTACTAGGTGAGAAAGAGGCTACAAACCTGCCAAGATCTTACAATGGAGATAAACAAGACATATGCCAAAAGGTGTCTGGTGAAGTGGTCACAAGGCCACAAAAAAAGTGGGTTAACTTAGGTTAATAACTCCTTCTTCAACATAATGGTTTGGCTGACTGTCCTCATCAGGGCTACTTAGCACATTAAAGAGTGTAAACATAAGCTATTCTAAAATCTAGGAAGTAAACATGAACATGAAGAATTATATTGCCCAAATCAACAAACTAGTTTTGTGCCAACAGCCTTAATGAAGATAAAATAAATGAAATACACTACTAAATTAAGTGCAAAAGAGCAATCTATTAATGTGCTAATCTTGTTAAGAATAAAATTCTAGGAGATTGATTCTATAATTCTCTTCATTTAGAAAAAATTGGGGCCTGGAGAGCAGACTTCTCTGTACCAAATGATGCGGTTTGGTAGCATTTTGCCCCTAGCAGAGCTTCTTTCAAAACTGGAGGAGTCAATCATCTCAAACCCCTTTGCTGGTTTATCAACTAAGTTTATACACTGTTCTGAATCCTTTGTCATTTCAACAATGTTTACAAAGTCTTCACCAGTAGAATCCATCTCAAGAAACCACTTTCTTTGCTATCTATTAAAATCAACTCCTCGGCCGGGTACGGTGGCTCATGCCTGTAATCCTAGCACTTTGGGAGGCCGAGGTGGGTGGATCACCTGAGGTCAGGAGTTCGAGACCAGCCTGGCCAACATGGTGAAACCCCATCTTTAAAAAAAAAAAAAAATAAAAAGAAAAAAAAAAAATCAACTCCTCGCCTGTTCACCTTTTATTATGAGATACCATTGTTAATTCAGTCACATGAGATAAGAATGCAATTCAGTCACATCTTTCAGGCTCTGCTTTCTAACTCTTTTCTTTTCTTTTTAAGACAGAGTCTTGCTCTGTTGCCCTGGCTGGAATGAAATGGACTAATCTCAGTTCACTGCAGCCTTCGTCTCCTGGGTTCAAGTGATTTTCCTGCCTTAACTTCCTAAGTAGTGGGGATTACAGGTGCGCACCACCACACCCAGCCAATTTTTGTATTTTTAGTAGAGACGAAGTTTCACTATGTTGGCCAGGCTGGTCTTGAACTCCTGACCTCGGGTGATCCACTCCCCTCAGCCTTCCAAAGCACAGGGACTACAGGGATTACACACATGAGCCACTGCGCGCAGCTCAGGCTCCACTTCTAATTCTAGTTCTCTTGCTAGTTCTGCCACATCTGCAGTTACTTTCTCCACTGAAGGCTTGAACCCCTGAAAGTCATCCAAGACGGTTGAAATCAGTTTCTTCCAAATTCCTGTTAATGTTGATATTCCGACCTCCTCATGAATGTTCTTAATGGCATCTTGAATGGTGACTCCTTTCCACATAGTTTTCAATTTACTTTGTACAGATCCATCAGAAGAATCACCATCTATGGCAGCTTTAGTCTTACAAAAGGTATTACTTAAATAACAAGACTTCAAAGTCAAAAATCACTCCTTGAACCACAGGCTTCAGAATGACTGCTGTGTCACCAGGCATGAAAACAACATTCCTTTCCTTGTACATCTCCACCAGAAGTGAATTGTCAAAGAGTAGTAATATTTTGAAATAATTCTTTTTTTTCTGAGCAGATCTCCACTTAAAATGGGCTTAAACTATTCAGTAAACCATGCTGCAAACAGATGTGCTGTCTTCCAGGCTTTGTTGTTCAATTTACAGAGCACAGGCAGAGCAGACTGAGCATCATTATTAAGGGCTCTAGCATTTCTGTAAGAGTAAATAAATAATGGCTTCAATTTAAAGTCACCAGCTCTATTACCCCTAAGAAGTGAGTCCACTGTCCTTTGAAGCTTTGAAGCCAGGAAGTGACTTCTCATCTCTAGGAGAAAAGTCCTAAATGGCATCTTCTTCCACCAAAAACTGTTTCTTCTACATTGAACATCTGTTGCTTAGTGGAGCCACCTTCATCAACGATCTTAGCTAGATCTTCTGGATAACTTGCTGCAGCTTCCAAATTAGCACTTGCTGCTTCAACCTTGCACTTTTATATTATAGAGATGACTTCTTCCTTAAACTCCATCACCCAACCTCTGTTAGCTTTAAACTTTTCTTCAGCGGCTTCCTCATCTCTCTCAGCCTTCATAAAACTGAAGTGAGCTAGGGCCTTGCTCTGGATTAGGTTTTGCTTTAAGGGAATGTTGTGGGTGGTTTGACCTTCTAACCAGACTATTAAAACTTTCTCCATATCAGCAGTAAGGCCGTTTTGCTTTTTTATCATTCGTGTATTCACTGGAGTAGCACTTCTAATTTTCTTCAAGAACTTTTCCTTTGTTTTCACAACTTGGCTAACTGGCACAAGAGGCCTAGCTTTCAGCTTAGGTCGACTTTCGGTAAAGGTAGTCGTTTCTGCCTTTTGATTTAAAGTGAGAGTTGTGTAACTCTTCTTTAACTTGAACACTTACAGGCCACTGCAAGCTTATTAATTAGCCTAACTTCAATACTGTTGTGTGTCAGGTAATAGAGAGGCCTGAGGAGAAGGGTTGAGTTGGGAATGGATGGTGAATGGCACAGTCAGAACACACACAACTGGCAGGGCGCAGTGGCTCATGCCTGTAATCCCATCACTTTGGGAGGCTGAGGTAGGAGAATTGCTTGAGTCCCCAGGAGTCTGAAACTACCTTGGGCAACACAGTGAGTCCTTGTCTATACAAAAAAATTTAAAATTATCTGAGTATAGTGGTGCGTGCCTGTAGTCCCATCTACTTGGGAGGCTGAGGTGAGAGAATTGCTTGAGCCTAGAAGGTGGAGGTTGCAGTGAGCTGATACCATGCCACTGCACTCCAGCCTGGGGGCAATAGAGAAAGACCCTATCTCAAAACGAAAGAAAAAACACCTACACATACACAACATTTATTAAGTTCACCCTCTCACATCAGTGAGGCTGTAAACAATTACAACAGTAACATCAAGTATCACTGATCGCCATAACAAATATAATAATGAAAACATCTAAAATACTGTTACCAAAATGTAACACAGAGACACAAAGTCAGCATATGATGTTAGAAAAATGGCACCGCAAGACTTGCTTGACACAGGGTTCCCACAAACCTTCAGTTTGTAAATGATAATATCTGCAATGTGCAATAAAGCAAAACACAATAAAACTTTGTAGGCCAGTACGTGAGATTTCTCTATATTATTTCCTTTTTTTTTTTTCTTTTTCTTTGTAGAGATGAGGTCTCACTCTCACCCAGGCTGGAGTGCAGTGGCACTGTCACAGCTTACTGCATCTTTGAACGCCTGGGCTTCCAGGGATCCTCCTGCCTCAGCCCCCCAAGTAACTAATCACAAGCATGAGCCACCACACCCGGCCTCTCTCTATGTCTTACAACTGCATGCAAACCTATAATTAACTCAAAACAAAAAGTTAAACATTTATAAAGTGATCAGTGGAGCAAACGACAATGACAAAAACCCAATTCCAATTTAGACTGACTATAAAGCTACATACCTTAAGTAGTATACAACTGTGAAGCAGCATTTAGAATAACAGATTATTCTGTTAATCTGTGGAAATACATTTCTGTGGAAATGTCTGTGGAAATACATTTCTAACTAAATAAACTCAATGCATCAGCCTAGAAAGAAATGTAAAATTACAAAGCCAAGCATTTCACATAAATCATCAGAGTCAGCCAGGTACACTTCATTTCCATTATCTGCTTTCTATAAGATCTGATGATATAATAGCATTTCTCTTTATGTGTTCTCAACAGGTCAGAACTAGACTAGTAAATAAACTAGCCTAACTACTATACTTTAGTTAGAAAATTAACTTATTATGATTTGTACTCAACGTTCCTGAGGAACTGGAGTTGAAATGGACGCTGAAGAACAACTTTCTGTGTCATTACATATACATAAAATTCTCTGAAGTTGTTTGTGGTATACAGATAGAATCCTTGTTCTATGTAATGAGTAGTCACTTTTAGTACTCATTATGTAATGAGTACATATGTTTTAGGTATGCTTTCTGAAAATGACATCTTGACCAACTTAAACCAGATTTTACATGTAATAAAACCATTTTCTATTTACATGAATCAAATAAAGGTGTTGTAAAGCAAACATACCTCCATTTATTTCCCACTTTCTGCACAAAATTGGATTTTCATAGGTTTTCTTAAAAGGATAAATGGTCACTGAAATTGGTCACTTTATATATTTGAGACTGACAACTATCCTCAAATTGCGGTAATTTTATAGCAATACTGGAACTGTAAGTCAAAGAAAACAGTGTTTGCTGCATTCACTTGAAAATGAAACCAACTGGCCAGGTGCGATGGCTCGCACGTACAATCCCAGCACTTTGGGAGGCTAAGGCAGGTGGATCACCTGAGGTCAGATGTTTGAGACCAGCCTGGCCAACATGGTGAAACGCCATCTCTACTAAAAATATAAAAATGAGTTTGGCGTGGTGGTAAGCGCCTGAAATCCCAGCTACTCGGGAGGCTGAGGCAGGAGAATCCTTGAGCCCAGAAGGCAGAGGTTGCAGTGAGCCCAGATCGTGCCATTGCACCCCAGCCTGGATGACAGAGTGAGACTGTCTCAATAGAAAAAAAGAAGCCAACCTAAAGAATATGAAAATTATAATCCCAAATATCCTACCCTATAGAGGAAGGAGTTTTTCTTCCCTTTAAGTCCTGTTCCGCATTAGTTATCTTTCTTTTATCAAGTTTTAAAATATCCTCTAAAGCTTATTTCAAAATATACATGAGTCCGCAGGAGTCTTCCTCACAGAAGGGATCTGTAATTTATAGGAAGACAATGCCGACACTAGCCTAACCATACATTCAGCACACCACAGTTACAGTGAGTCACACAGGAATTCCACATACATTCCCTACCCACTGTCATCCTTAGTTTACATAGTGGCATCAACAGAGAAAAGCCAGTGATTCCTAAATGTCTTCACAAACTGCCCAGTTTCCAGGTCCTTACTCATTTGGCTAAGACCAGATAAAGCAAACAAATACCATTCATTAAAACACACCCTGGACAGTGTAGACACAACGGACTTTGTCTATAAAGATGGCATCATCTGGTTAAAATTAAATTTAAACATATCTTCCTTTAGGGTTTAAAATATAATCAAGGAGAATGATCCTTCTTTGGCAAGTACTTGATAACAGCCCAGAGATGTTCTATAAAGTCATCTAGACCCTGCAATTAAGAAACAAATTTCTGTTTGTCTCAAGACCAATTTAAACTAGCTGAAAACAATAAGCTACATTACCAGTTATCATCCTGAGGAATCACTAAAGCCATATCTAAATAATTCTTTTTTTAAAAAAACTAATTCATTTCCCCAAAGTGCACACTGCAGTGGCACACATTTCAAGAGCAAACACGTGATTTCAAGCATGTATCTTAAAACAATTTAAACTAACACAATGTAAGAACTTGGCAAAATCAATTAGATAATATCTTCCTCTTTTAAAATGGTAGGAAAGTAACTAATAAGCAAATAGGCAACTAAAAGAGAAAACAAGTAAGCAGGTACATAATAAATAATAATGAATGATAAGTAAAAATTTAAAAATCAATGCCTTTGTAAGCTACAACAACTGATGAGGTTTGCACTAACCAATCAGACCATTTACATCAAGTATTGTGGTGATGCAGTCTTTCACTTACAGTTAACCAGAGAGATCCTTAATGTCTGTGTCTTTTTTTTTTTTTTTTTTAAAGATGGCGTTTCAACATGTTGGTCAGGCTGGTCTTGAACTCCTGACCTCAGGTGATCTGCTTGCCTTGGCCTCCAAAGTGCTTGGATTACAGGCGTGAGCCACCATGCCTGGCCTAATGTCTGTGTCTTATTGCTACATTTCTTATTTAATCTCTTCAATTATGTTAACTGAATATATTTAAGCTGGAGTAGAATACATATATACTGTTTTAGTGCTAAGGGCTTTTTATTTTACAGAGAACATTTGGAAAATACAAGAAAACAAAGATGAAGATAGAAACCAGCTGTAACCTCGCTTCCATTAACACTGCTATGGTGGCATATTTTCTTTCAGTCTGGGTAGATGAAGGAATATCTTTACTTGCTTTTTTCATGGGTTGTTTAGCACAAACATTTTTGAAATCACAGCAAGTTACCAAGAGACAGAAAGTGAAGCACTTGACAAGACTCAGATCCTACTCAATTCAAGGAGAAAATAAAAAAATAAAAGGTAAGTCATTAGCGGTGAGATCCTGGAAAATCACTTTTTCCTTTTTAAAAAATGAATACAGGAGAGATACAAGATGGACGACTAGCAACAGCTCAGGATTGTAGCACCCAGGGAAAGCACAGAGAGCAAGTGGACGCCGCACTTTCAGACGAATTTTTGTTGCCCATAGACTGGGAGATTCTTGGCAGAAGAGCCCCACGGGTCACCAGTGTGACACTTTTGGCCGGCGTGACTGTTTTGCCGGCACCCCGGCACAGCGCTTCTCAGTGCAGAGTATACGGGACTGGGTGCCCTTTTAGTCAGGCTCGGCTGGTCCCATCCCCACAAGGAGAACAGCAATTGGAAGCGCTGAGGACTGAGAGTTTCACAGCAAGCACAGCCAAATCCGGAAGGTCCAGCTGTGTGGGGAACGGGCACCAGCCAAAGGAAAACTAAGAAACAGAAAAACTTCATCACAGGGCAGAGAGAGATCCAAGATGGTCGCTTAGCAGCAGCTCAGGATTGTAGCTCCCAGTGAAAGCGCAGAGAGTAAGTGGACGCTGCAATTTCAGACGAATTTTTGTTGCCTACAAACTGGGAGATTCCCAGCAGAGGAGCCACACGGGTCGCCAGCGCGACTCTTTTGGCTGGCAAGGCTGTTTTGCCGGCGCCCCCAGTGCGGCGCTTCTCAGTGCGGAGTGTACGGGACTGGGTGCCCTTTTAGTCGGGCTGAGCTGGTCCCATTCCCACAAGGAGAACAGCAATTGGAAGCACTGAGGACTGAGAGTTTCACAGCAAGAACAGCTGAACCCGGGAAGGCCTAGCCCTGTGGGGAAGGGGCGTCCACTGAAGGAAAACTAAGAAACAGAAAAAAACTCCATCACTAACAAGCCGGACGTCCACTCAGAGACCCAATCTGAAAGTCGGCAATTACAAAGATGACAGGTGGATAAATCCACAAAAATGGGAAGAAACCAGTGCAAAAAAGCTGAGAACACCAGAAATCAGAATGCCTCTCCTCCTACAGGGGATCACACCTCCTGATTAGCAAGGGAACAAGACCTGACGGATAATGAGTGTGATGATCTGTCAGAATCAGGCTTCAGAAGGTGGATAATAAGAAACTTCTGTGAGCTAAAAGAACATGTTCTAACCCAGTGCAAAGAAACTAAGAACCTTGAAAGAAGATTTAATGAAATGCTAATGAGAATGGACAACTTAGGAATATAAGTAAATCGATGGAGCTGAAAAACACAACATGAGAACTTCACGAAGCATGCACAAGTTTCAAC
>PVKP010006343.1:0-83717 GCA_004027715.1 Plecturocebus donacophilus
CTTTCTGTCTGTCCTTCCATCTTGTCTTGTCTTTTCTTTCCTCTGTGTTAGGCAGGTTACTGTTGCTACCTGAATGCTTTTAAATTTTTTTCCCTCGGAAGGAGAAAGCCTAAGATCTCCTTTGAACATTTACACAGTATATATTTAAATACCTAGAGCCTTGTGCCACTGCTGCCTAATATTGCCAAACTTGGGGAATACCTGATTTTCAATAAAAATGAGATGATGGTGGTGGCTATTACTTACTTTAAAATTCTTTTTAATGTTTAAGTTCATTGTTGAAAAATATCTAACCTAAATACAAACAATTTCAGGAACTTTTAACTTTTCTGAAAGTCGTTTAGCACTTTACAGTTATGAAGTTTGTTTCAGTAGCCACTAAAGAAAATTTTATTTGTAGATTTTTAAGCTAGTCTGTGTTTTATTCAGTTGTCACTGCTTTTCATACTAAGTATTTTTTGTTATGTTTTAATTCCCTGTAAAGTTTAAGGAACTTCTAATCTATAAAAAATAGTTGTTTGAGTCGTAGCAAAAATAAATTTGCCTTTGCAATAGTAGAATACCTTAATTTGCATTCTGGAGTAAAAGCTGAATTTTTGAGCAATCAAATAAGCATTATTAGATCAGTACATTGAAATTTTGAATTATGCACTACCAAAGACATGAGATAGCATTATAGTATATAATTTTTTAATTTTAGTTTTAGCAAAATCAAGAAGCTAAGAATGCAAATCTAGTTTGAAGAGTCAATTAATGCTACATACACTATATTTTAATCTGTAAGTTTGGTTAAACATATGTGACAGATGTCTTTTATCAGTTGATTTATTCATTTCATGTCATGGGTACTAGAGGCAAGAATATTCAATATCAGAAGAACAAATAACTAAAAAAACGGCTTCCTTACCATGTTGTCAAAGCAAGTAGCATGTTGGAGTCAGTAGATCGTTTGGGTTACCTTTAGATTGTGTGACTTGATTAAGCTGTGGTATAGATTTTTGTGAGAGTTTAGAAGAAAACCATATTCTTTTCATTGACCAGAATCCTATAGAAATTGTATTATGAAAAATATGGTAGATGCATTGAGAGAAATGTGATTCAAGCACAATAATCTTATTTAGGGGTACCAGTGTTGTAGAGAGCCAGTACTACAAAGAGGAAAGCAGCCAGCGCAGCCATGCAGATGATTTCTCCAGTTATTTTAAAGGAATTGTTCTAATATTCACAAAATAAGTAGAAATTACATCATGACAGGTATTTGCCTGCATTTGCAGGGAATTCTTATTTGAGAACTATAGCTAGGTTAATGTGTGTAGTTGTATTATTTTTATTATTGTAGTAATCTGGGTCTTAATTCCTAGAAACAGTCTGAGCAAGATAACAAT
This sequence comes from Plecturocebus donacophilus, assembly GCA_004027715.1. Classification (NCBI taxonomy): domain Eukaryota; kingdom Metazoa; phylum Chordata; class Mammalia; order Primates; family Pitheciidae; genus Plecturocebus; species Plecturocebus donacophilus. The sequence goes on from PVKP010006343.1 coordinate 1,386, forward strand.
TAAAATATGAGGTATAATTTAATGCTTTCACTAAGGCAGAATGCTTTTTGAAATTTTTCTTTGGGTACAAACGAGTTTAGGTATGAATGCTGTCTTAGGACACTTGAATCTGAGCCTAGTGGCCTTTGTTAGCATTTGCCTTATAAAAGTAAAAAAGCATGGATTAAGCTGTACAAGTGTTGGCTGTGATCAATTGGAACTAATTAAATTTATTTGAAACGAAAAATCTTAACTGGAAGAGAACAGCTGCAAAGACTAGGAGAAAAAAAATTGGGTCTTGACTGATACAATTGAAATCTTCACTCTCATTTAAAAATATGCAGCAGCTTCTTTCTCTCTCTCTCTTTTTAAAGCTAATATCTATTGATCAGCTCTACCAAGTAATGCCAGTGTGCCTGGGTCAACACATACTCAGTTTTACTTAGCATTCTGTCTTGAGGCTCATCAAATTCTTTCCTTTAACCATATGCTTTAAATTATATATCATAGACATATTAGCCGTCTTGGTGGATTGATAGTGTTTTATGTACAGAAATATTAAAACCTATTTTACATTTTTATATTGTACAATATGGTTGGGAAATGTGCTTTTCAATGATGTTGCTTTAGGATTTATATTCTGTATATTTAGAATCTTTTTTAACAATAGTAATAGAATTTAAAAACAGTAGCACTTCTAGATTATAATTAGAGTCACAAGAATAGTACTGTATACCAGTGTTTTGCTTTTATGTGTATACTTTTATTTCCAGTATTATAACTTAATAGCTATGTAGATATATAACCAATATCTGTAAATAACACGTTACTTCTTATGTTATTAATAGGTCATAGTTATACTAATGGAATAAATCTCACTAAAGCTAACATATGTAGAAAAAAATTCTGTTAATCTAATTTTCTTAAAGGAGACCTTTGTGTGACTTAGTTAATTTTGCTTTATGTGTCTTTTATCATGGTATAGTATAGCATAGCATTCTGATTCAGGGTGAAGTGATACACCCTCTAAATACAACCTTACCTTAATTGCAGGCTGAAAAATTTGGTAGAGTTTCATTCAAAAACCTGCATGTTTGTGAATGACTTTAAGAACGTCCCTATATTCTTCTGAGGGTCATATTTTGGTGTCCTACCTTTATACAGCAAGGACACAAACTGACCAAAACAATGATAAAGGGTCAAGAGGCACTGACACTGTCAAAAAGGACACCTTGGTACAGATCAGCAACACAGTTGACAGATTCAGGTTTGGTGGTGCACACCTGTGGTTCCAACTACTTGGGTGGCTGAGCTGGGAGGATCACTTGAGCTCAGGAGGTTGAGGCTACAGTGAGCCATCTTCACACCAGCACACTCCTTCATGGATAACAGCAAGATTCTGTCTCAAAAAAAAAAAAAGAAAGAAAAGAGAAAACTAGGCTCATGCTATCCTCTCACCTCAAACTCCTGAGTAGCTGGTACTACAGGTGTCCTACTGGTTCCATCTAATCTCATTATTTAAAATGGAAATTTGTTATTCTAAATTTAGACCAAGAGACTATCTCCTTTAGGAAAAAAAATCACCGTGTATTCATTCTTTAAATTTTCAAACATCATTTAGGACTGTTGCGATATAATAATGGATGTATTTTAATAATTAAACAGTCATTTCTTTGCATACATGTAAATTTTCATTGTTCTCTCCAGCGTTTTGAAGTCATCAGTATAAAACTGACGTGTTAATATGTTTATACACTAAAGTCAACATCTCTATTTTAAGATAGAGCTGAAAAGGATGTCTAGTCTGAGACTAAATATTGATTTGTGCATTTAACTACTTAGGTCCTATTCATAAGATGTTTTTACATATGTTCTGAATGAAAGATAAAAATTTACCCTGTTAAAGTATAGATAAGCTCCAAAGAATAGAAGATATTATGTGTTCAGAAATCAGACGTTGTTTTCTAGCCAGGAGTCAGAGGCTATGTAATTTGTAAACTAGAATAAGAGACTTCCACCTGCACCCTCTGCCTTTCTCGTTCTATAACTTACATTTAAGTCTAAAAAGTAGTCTAGATGTATGTGAATTTTAAGTCACTTTTTCTGAATTATCACTACCCTTGCTTTTGCTTTTGACTTCAGAATGTTAGCTACTACAAAATATGAGTTTACTATATTAAGGCTCTTAGTACGTATAAATTACTAAAGCTGTGGGTTTTTTTTTTCCTCTGCAGTTTTCATGAAAATGGATATTAAGAAAAATAAGAATGTAAATTTTATAGTTTTCTGAGTGAAGTATGTCATTTCAAATAATTTATCTTTCTGTCCTTTTTAAAAAAATCTGGGAGAAGAAACCATATATTAAAACATTCCTTTCTTGTTTAGTGTTTAATGTTTAGCTTTAGTTTGCGTTGAAGGATAAGTAGAATGTTCCTAAATACAGTATTTGAGAAAGTTTTTGACATGAATATTAAAATACAGAAAAAAAATGATGCTGTATAAAACTGAGGTACACTTTGTTTACTCATATTTTCTCTCTGGGTGATTTACTTTTTCTATTCTTTGGTTTTAACTACCGCTTGCATGTTAATGACTGTCAATCAAGTCTGAATCTCCAACCTAGACTTCTTTTTTCAGCATCAGATTCACATGTCATGCTGCCTGAGTGTCCTGTAGATACCTAAATACCAAGTGCAAAAGAAGCTATAGGCCAGGTGTGGTGGCTTGTGCCTGTAATCCTAGTACTTTGGGAGGCTGAAGTGTGTGGATCACCTGAGATCAGGAGTTTGAGACCAGCCTGGCGTACATATAGTGTAACTCTAACTCAAAAATAAAAAAATTATTTGTATTTGTAGTAGTGGCAGGTGCCTTTAATCCCAGCTACTTGGGAGGCTGAGGCAGGAGAATCACTTGAACCCAGGAGGCAGAAATTGCAGCGAGCTGAGATCGTGTCACTACACTACAGCCTGGGTGACAGGGCAAGGCTCTGTCTCTGAAAAACACAAAACAAAAGAAACAAAAAAGAGCTATATTTATTCCTAAGACCTCATCTCCTTTCATATATATATACCTCAGTTAAAGGCACATCACTGATGGTACCATTACTTACCTGACATCTCAAACTTGAAACCCGAGAATAATCCTTTTTAACAGTGTCCACATAGAGTTGGTGTAAGTTCTTGTAAAATGTGCTGCTTAAATATCCCTCAGTGTTTTTTGTCTTCTCTGTTTCCACAGAGAATACCTAGATCCAGACTTGCATTTTTCCTTCTGCAGATTATCGTTGCATTTTCCTATAGCCATCTCCCTGTCTTCATTCTCTTGTTGTCATCCCGGTTGTGTCTTCCATGGTTCTTAAGAGTTTCAGAAGCCAGTTCATCACCCTTCACCCTCATTAACAGCTACTTAATGACTTCCCATTGATTATGACCCCAAATCTAAATACCTTGGTGAGATATCTAGGGTTCTTCAAGGACTGATTTATATCGCTGATGTCATCAGCTAAAGCAATACTTAACCTCATTCCCCAGGGTACTCTGCTGTTTTGTGATTTATATGTTGTGTGTGCCCCTCCATCTCCATCTGGCTGGCATGCTCTTAACTCTCATACATGGGATGAAATTACAAGAATTCCCCTCAAATTCAACTTGAGTGTCATCTTCATGAATCCTGTCTGGATTCTTATGTAGTATCTCCCCATTCATTGTACACACTCTGCTCTTGAAGCTTAATAATATGTAGCAATAATGACATCTGTAATTTTGTTAAGTAATCATTTCACTTGGCCTTTGTGAGTCATATGTGGGCATGTGACTTTTACCTTCTTGTATGTCCAAGATTAAAAGAGCTGGTACATAGCATCTTCTAAATAAATACATATTGAATGAATGATTGAATTAATGAATCCATAAGGCTACTCATATTTCAAGTAGCACTTCTTATATACTATGTATTTAGCTAAATATATTTGCTATGTTCTTCTTATACTTACGTAGTTTATATCTCCTTAACCCTCCCACCCATCTTCTTAGTATTTAAATGGCTCAAAAAATCTTGGTAACACATTGAGGTAATGTAGGCTTATTTGTAGATAAATTGTCTCTTGATATTATGAAAATGAGACTGGGAACACATCTAAGAACATAATTAGCTCTACCAAATTAGTCACTATTGTTTCTGTTTCAAAGTTCAGCTTTTTCTCTTGGAAAACAATATGTCTTCAAAATTAGGAGAAGAACGTGATATATTTAAGAAAATATGTTAGATATATTTAAGACAGGGGAAAAAATACCTGAAACAAATACGTTTTTAAGTGGTCTTAATAAGCAAGTAGAATGTGGGATGTGCTATTGGAATTGCACAAGCAGAGAGCTAGACCCTTATAGAACCCTCAGAGAGTCCGCTGCTGTGGTCTGCCTGGGCCCTTTCAGGTTTGGTAGACAGTGGATATGTACTTGTGGATGGTGGTCCCAGTTTCTTAGAAGTCTGGAAATCCCTGTTCGGTTGCTGTCTCTTCAGTCACTCTTTTCTTTCTTCCTCTGGTGGCTGTGCCTGTTCATTTCTGCGATGAATTTCTGTCAGTGAAACCCAAAGTCTTTAATCAACTGTTGTCTTGGCACCAAATCCTTCATAATACAGTTTTCCAATAAGGGCATTTTTGTTTTTGTATGTGCATCTAAAGGTTGTTTGTAGTATTTTTGTAAGGGGTTTGGGCCAATAAGTAGGAATTAACTCCATCTTTGCAAACTTATGTAAAAGAACACATTGCAAAATCAAGAATATTAAGAAGTAATAATCTCAGTGACTTAGCAGCATTTATTGAGTACCTAATATGTGTCAGACTGGCTCTGTGCTCTTTTAAATCCTCACACAATTGATGTGATGTCTTCATCATCACTTCGTTTTACAGGAGAAGATGAGGCACAGAACGGTAAAGTCACTTGCCACATAAAAGCCACAGATAGGAAACGGCAAAGTCAGGATTTGAAGCTGGGCAATAGCTTCTAGATCTTTTGCTTTTAAAATGAAGTAATTTGTTCAATATCAGGTCATTTATAAACCTTACAAGAAAAAGAAACACATGTATTGATTATGACTTGTCATTTTCTTTTTGTGTCATATAGAAACCTATATTTTAATTTTTAATATACCTTTTTATTAGTACAAAGAAGTGTTTGAAATGTGAAGAAAATACTTTGTTTTCTTAAAAGATAAATATAGGTACTCAGTATAAAGATAATTTTATATATTGCCTAGATAAACTAGAATTTCTACTTCATGTTCATATAAAACCACACACATAACTATACCAACACATAAACAGTATTAGATTAGAAAGGCTTAAGGTTTGAGTTTCACATTGACTTGTATATATTTCTTTTGCTAAATTTAGACCAAATAGGAAAAAAGCAGAAATACTAAGTTGGATAATAATGTAGGTGCTGCATCGGGGTTGGGGGAAGGAGGGAGAGCAGGTGGGTGATAGAGGGAAGCCATCCCTGTGAGTGAATAACCTTCAGGATTAACTCAAAGTTTGGCCTTTTGTGAGCAGTGTAATAATACCTCATGGATAAGAATGAATTGTATTAGATTGTGGCACACTATTATATATCTGTATATTACATGAATTGCCCTTATAATTGATATCAAACCCATATGACCAAAAGTTGTAATTCACAAAAGTAATGACAACAGTGTCTCATAATTCACAGACTTTATGTCATACCTGTGAATGATTGTTTTTACTGTGCAAACCGTGTTAAAGGGGAAAACAGGTTTTAAAATGGATGTCTGGTACTGAAGACTCTTTATTCCTGATACTTGATAGTCATTTTTAATACACCAAAAGATAATTAAATTTACTAACATCTGTGTGTTTCCCCATGATTTCTTGGTTTAAAATCAGATGTCAAGAATAAAGGCTTTCACTCTTGATTTGGAGTTTTAAATTGCAGATGAAAGGTAATACCTAATATTTGAAGTGAAGACAGCCATAAACCTGAACGTGTTTTCTCCTCATGTAACATACTAGAAAGAAGAGTCCTCACTCATAGGTAGGATAAAGATTGAAAGTATTTTCTCATCTTTTTTTTATTATAACTATTTATCCTAAATGAAGATGGATGAATTAAATCCAGTGTGAAAGTATTCAGGGAATCTGAACCAGCTACTCTCTTTGCCCTTTCTGTAAATGTGTTTTTTCAGTGTAGTTAGTACCACTGAAAAGTAGTATAAGGAATATTCAATTTTATTCAATAAAACATTAATAAGTGCCTTATATCTTCTATCAGCATATTCTCTGGAGGATTTAATAAATCAAGCCTCTAGATGAGGAGCTGATGATCAAATTTTAGATATGTCTGCACACAAGTGCACAGATGACATACATGTGCATATTCTCTGCAGATAGAATTCAGAGTACTGGGCTTAGTTAAGAGTAGGAGTTATGTAAGAGGTAAGCCTGCACTTACTGCAGAGGTGGAGAGACATGGGAAAAGCTACTGAACTCAAGCACAAAGGGATGTAGCGAATGCATTCCATCAACATTTTTCATCCCTCTTCTATCTATTTAATAATCAACCCTGCTTTAAAGTAACATACAGTACAGAATGTAAAATCAGCTAATTTCCATACTAACATGACAGTAGATCCTCTTTCCTTGATGATAGAGCCAGTCTGTCCGCTTTGGGCAAGGCCATTCTTCTTCTCACTCTCCAAGCCAGAATGAGCTGGAAATAAGCAGAAGGTATGTTTCTTCCCTCGCTCCCCTCTTCCCATGCTTTCTTTCTAGTTCTGTTATAAGCAAGAGGAAGACAAAGAAGAGAGATCCTCACTATGATGTAAGACAGTGCAGGATGGAAAGACTGGGAAAGACATTAAAAATACTCAGTTGTCATGAGAAGTGTGAAGGCAACACAGATGTTTTAAGTTCATTTTTCCTTATGATCTCATAAACTGCATCTGAGGATAATGGAAACTTGCTGCAGTGATAACAGAATCACTCTTGGTTAATTTTGAAAAAGGAAATGTGGAGAATAAAAATCTGTAGATTGACAAGTCTTTGTTATTTTAAAAATGGAAAAAATTGGATCCAAGCAGCTCTAAATTGGTTAGTGTACTGTCCACATATACCAGAAGTCTGCAGCGAATTACTAAATAGGATTTGGGAGCACTTAGAAGAAAAAGTGAGAAGCAGTACAGGTGCCCTGAGCCTTACCACGCTCTCAAATTTTATCAGTGTTTCAGTTACGTTGATTTTCTTGCCCTCCATCACCTAAAATAATTTTGATGTTTTGGTGTAAAATGTATACAATTCATCATAAAATGACATTTATACTCTTTCGTGAATTTTCACTACACACAGGACACAATTGAATGGGCCATTCTTCTGTTCATGGAATGCTATCCTTCATGTTGAATTTGAGTTTTTTAAAAATTTGGTTTGGCATTACTTAATGCCATTACTGTATTACATAATATACTGTATTACTGTATTGTCATTGCTGTCAATGCCATTACTATCATTCTTGCTCATGCATCATTGCTAATGCCCTCCTCATTATTTTCTCATGATGAATCTATCAGTTGACTTAGGAATTAGGGAAGGGGACTTCTAAAAAATAGGAAAAGGTCTGTAAAGAAAATTCCAGCCATACAGCCCAGTTCAGCATGTCGCTAGTAACAATCACCCCCATTGTGCTACTCCGGATCATATCTGGGTGGTGCACTGTGCGTCTTTGATGCTTGTGATACTGAAGGTGTCTGACTCACTCGTATATAGTATATATTTGTGTGGAAGTTTTGGCAGATTCCCTTAAACAAGTGATCTTCCAGACGGTATGGCTTGCTGTCCCAGCACACTTTTTACTGTTAAATGTGCAGAAAGTGGTATTCACTCTACACCTTAGTAGGATATCTGACAGATGACTGCCACTGTAGAAGCATGATCTTCAGTGTAGCCAGACTAAACTTTGTACATCAACCCAGCCTGGGAGAGTTCCTGTAGGAGTTCATGATACACTGGATATCAGAGATTGAAGATGAACTTAATGAAATAAAGCATGAAGACAAGATTAGAGAAAAAAGAATGAAAAGGAACGAACAAAGCCTCCAAGAAATATGGGACCGTGTGTAAAGACCAAATCTATCTTTGATTAGTGTACCTGAAAGTGACAGAGAGAATGGAACCAAGTTGGAAAACACACTTTGGGATATTATCTAGGAGAACTTCCCCAACCTAGCAAGACAGACCAACATTCAAATTCAGGAAATAGAATACCACAAAGATACTCCTTGAGAAGAGCAACCCCAAAACACATAATCATCAGTTTCACCAAAAGTGAAAATTCAAGGAAAAAATATTAAGGGCAGTCAAAGAGAAAGGTCCAGTTTCCCACAAAGGGAAGCCCCTCAGACCAACAGCAGATCTCTTTGCAGAAACCCTACATGCCAGAAGAGAGGGGGACCAATATTCAACATTCTTAAAATAATTTTAAACCCAGAATTTTATATCCAGCCAAACTAAGCTTCATAAGTGAAGGAGAAGTAAAATCCTTTACAGACAAGCAAATGCTGAGAGATTTTGTCACCACCACGCCTGCCTGACAAGAGCTCCTAAAGGAAGCACTAAATATGGAAAGGAAAAATCAGTACCAGCCATTGCAAAAACATCAAAATGTAAAGACCATCAACACTATGAAGAAACTGTATCAACTAATGGGCAAAATAACCAGCTAGCATCATAATGACAGGATCAAATTTACCCATAACAATATTAATCTTAAATGTAAATGGGCTAAATGCCCCAATTAAAAGACACAGTCTGGTAAACTGGATAGTCAAGACCCATCTCACATGCAAGGACACACATAGCCTCAAAATAAAGGGATGGAAGAATATTTACCAAGCAAATGGAAAGCAAAAAAAAGGGGGTTGCAATCCTAGTCTCTGATAAAACAGACTTTAAACCAGCAAAGATAAAAAAGACAAAGAAGAGCACTTCATAATGGTAAAGGGATCAATGCAACAAGAATAGCTAACTATCCTAAATATATATGCACCCAAAACAGGAGCACCCAGATTCATAAAGCAAGTTCTTAGAGACCTACAAAGAGACTTAGACTCCCACAGTGGGAGACTTTAACACCCCGTTGTCAATATTAGATCAATGAGACACAAAATCAACAAGGATATTCAGGACTTGAACTCAGCTGTGGACTAAGTGGACATAATAGACATCTACAAAACTCTCTACCCCAAATCAACAGAATATACATTCGTCTTAGCACCATATAGCACTTACTCTAAAATTGACCACATAATTGGAAGTAAAACACTCCTCAGTAAATGCAGAAGACTGAAAATCATAAACAGTCTCTCGTACCACAGTGCAATCAAATTAGAACTCAGGATTAAGAAACTCACTAAAAACTGCACAACTATGTGGAAACTGAACAACGTGCTTCTGAATAACTACTGGGTAAATAATGAAATTAAGGCAGAAATAAATATTTGAAGCCAATGAGGACAGAGACATAACGTACCAGAATCTCTGGGACATAGCTAAAGCAGTGTTTAGAGGAAAATTTATAACAGTAAATGCCCACAGGAAAAAGCTGGAAACATCTAAAATTGACACCCTAATATCACAGTTAAAAGAACTAGAGAAGCAAGAGCAAACAGATTCAAAAGCTAGCAGAAGACAAGAGATAACTAAAGTCAGAGCAGAACTAAAGGAAATAGAGACACAAAAAACCCTTCAAAGAATCAATGAATCCAGGAGCTGGTTTTTTAACAAAATAGATAAACCACTAGCCAGAATAATAAGAAAAGAGAGGAAGAATCAAATAGAATAAAAATGATAAAGGGGATATTACCACTGATTCCACAGAAATACAAACTATTATCAGAATACTATAACCACCTCTATGCAAATAAACTAGAAAATCTAAAAGAAATGGATAAATTCCTGGACACATACACCCTCCCAAGACTAAGCTGGAAAGAAGTTGGATCCCTGAATAGACCAATAAGTTCTGAAATTGAGGCAGTAATTAATAGCCTACCAACCAAAAGCCCAGGACCATACAAATTCACAGCCAAATTCTACCAGAGCTACAAAGAAAAGCTGATATCATTCCTTCTGAAACTATTCCAAAAAATAGAAAAAGAGGGACTCTTACCTAACTCATTTTATGAGGTTTGGTATCATCCTGATACCAAAACCTGGCAGAGACACAACAACAAAAGAAAATTTCAGGCCAGTATCCCTGATGAACATGGATGCCAAAATCCTCAATAAAATACTGGCAAACCAAATCCAGCAGCACATTAAAAAACATGTCCACCACCACCAAGTTGACTTCATCCCTAGAATGCAAGACTGGTTCAACATTTGCAAATTAGTAAACATAATCCATCACATAAACAGAACCAATGACAAAAACCACATGATTATCTCAGTAGATGTGGAAAAGGCCTTTGCTAAGATTCAACACCCCTTCATGCTAAAAACTCAAACTGGGTATTGATGGAATGTATCTAAAAATAAGAGCTATTTATGACAAACCCAGAGCCAATATCACACAGAATAAACAAAAGCTATAAGTATTCCCTTTGAAAACCAGCACAAAACAAGGATGCCCTCTCTCATCACTCCTATTTAACACAGTATTGGAAGTTTTGGCCAGGGCAATCAGGCAAGAGAAAGAAATAAAGGGTATTCAAATAGGAGGAGAGGAAGTCAAATTGTCTGTTTGCAGATGACATGATTGTATATTTAGAAAACCCCATCATCTCAGCCCAAACACTCCTTAAGCTGATAACCAACTTCAGCAGAGTCTCAGGATGCAAAATCAGTGTGCAAAAATCACAGGCATTCCTATACACCAATAATAGCCAAATCATGAGTGAACTCCCATTCACAATTACTACAAAGAGAATAAAATACCTGGGAATACAACTTACAAGGGATGCGAAGGATCTCTTCAAGGAGACCTGCAAACCACTGCTCAAGGAAACGAGAGGACATAAGCAAATGGAAAAACATTCCATGCTCATGGATAGGAAGAATCAATACTGTAAAAAATGACCATACTGTCCAAAGTAATTTATAGATTCAGTGCTATTCCCATGAAGCTACCATTGACTTTCTTCACAGAATTAGAAAAAAAACTAAATATCATAGGAAACCAAAAAAGAGCCTGTATAGCCAAGACAATTCCAAGCAGCAAGGACAAAGCTGGAGGCACTACTCTATCCACAGCAACCACACCAGCATGGTATTGGTACCAAAACAGAAATACTGACCAATGGAACGGAACAGAGGCCTCAGAAATAATGCCACACATCTACAACCATCTGATCTTTGACAAATCTGACAAAAACAAGCAATGGGAAAGGATTCACTAATAAATGGTGTTGGGAAAATTGGCTAGCCATATGCAGAAAACTGAAACTGGACCCTTTCCTTAACACCTTATACAAAAATTAAGATAGATTAAAGACTTAAATGTAAGACCTAAAACCATAAAAACCCTAGAAGAAAACCTAGGCAATACCATTCAGGACATAGGCATGGGCAAAGACTTCATGACTAAAACACCAAAAGCAATGGCAACAAAAGCCCAAATTGACAAATGGGATCTAATTAAACTAAAGAAGTTCTGCACAGAAAAAAAAAAAACTCATCAGGGTGAACAGGCAACCTACAGAATGGGAGAAAATTTTTGCAATCTATCCATCTGACAAAGGGCTCATATCCAGAATCCACAAGGAACTTAAACAAATTTACCAGAAAAAAAAACCCATCAAAAAGTGGGCAAAGGATATGAATAGACAGTTCTCAAAAGAAGACATTATGTATCCAAGAAACATGAACAAAAGCTCATCATCACTGGTCATTAGAGAAATGCAAATCAAAACCACAATGAGATACCATCTCACACCAGTTAGAATGACGATCATTAAAAAGGAAACAACAGATGTTGGAGTGGATGTGGAGAAATAGGAAGGTTTTTACACTGCTGATGGGATTGTAAATTAGTCATTGTGGAAGACAGTGTGGCGATTCCTCAAGGATCTAGAACCAGAAATACATTTGACCCAGCAATCCCATTACTGGTTATATACCCAAAGGATTATAAATCATTCTACTATAAAGACACATGCACACATGTTTATTGCAGCACTATTCGCAATAACAAAGACTTGGAACCAACCCAAATGCCCATCAATGATAAACCAGGTAAAGAAAATGTGGCACATATACACCAAGCAATACTATGCAGCCGTGAAAAAGAGTTCATGTCCTTCGCAGGGACATGAATGAAGCTGTAAATCATCATTCTCAGCAAACACAGAAACAGAAAACAAAACACTGCATATTCTCACTAATAAGTGGGAGTTGAACAGTGAGAACACATGGTCAGAGGAAGGGAAACATCACATACCGGGTTCTGTTGGGATGTGGGGTAAGGGGAGGGATAGCATTAGGAGAAACACGTATGTAGATGACAGGTTGATGGGTGCAGCAAACCACCATGGCCCATACATACCTATGTAACAAACCTGCGCATTCTGCACATGTATCCCAGAACTTAACGTATAATAAAGTAAAAAAAAAAAACCAGTCTAAATATCTAAAGTCTTCTAAGTTTATAATTAATATAAGCTCATTGGTACCTAATAAATAAAACATTCCAATAAAATTAATGTCTTCATTACAAATGTCAGTTTATGTTGTACAAGTAGCTTATGAATTTTGTGTAGAGAATGATTGTGTCATTCATGTGCCATGTAAGAATCTTTTCTTTAACCCTCACCTCATTTTGCTATGTAGTATCTTAAAACTGGAAAGACTTGCTCATAATCTAGTAGCTAGATTTTAATTCTAGACCAATCTTTTACCCATTGCAAAGAATCTCATACCTCATCACTGAACATAAAGGTTACCCAGCTTTCACTTACATACTATATTAATTTTTCTATTGTGCATAATAAGCACAAATGTAAGTTTAAAAAACCCACATTTATTATCTCATAATTTCCATGGGTTAGGGAATCTGGGTCCAGCTTAGCTATGTCCTCTGCTTTAGGACACAAAAGGCTTCAAGCAAGGCATTGAAAACTAACATTGGAACAGAAAACTAAATCTAGACCTAGCCAGGGCTAGGTCTTATCTGAGCTCTTGGTCCTCTTCCAGTCTCTTATGCTTAGTGGCACAGTTCAGTTCCTTGCTGGGGATTGAGGTCCTCAGCTCCTAGAGGCCATCCCCAGTTCCCTACTACGTGGCCCTGTCCATAGACATTTCACATCATAACAGCTTGCGTCTTTGAAATCAGTACAACAGTCTCTCTAGTAGATGCTAGCAAGATGGAGTCATATATAAATTGAAACCTAATCATGAGAGTGCTGTACAGAGTAATCTTATGATGGAAATGGACTCTCATCACTTTGCTATCTTCTGTGAGTTAGTAAGTGACAGATCATGCCTTCATTCAAGGCTAAGGGGTGGTATAAGGGTGTGACTGACTGGGAGTTACCTTAGGATAGTCTCTCTGACACACACCTACTCAGGTTTGGGGCTCACTGCTTGCACTTTTGTTTCTTCCATATATTGCTTGTTTTATTTGTGTGTGTGTGAGAGAGAGAGCTCCCTCCTGCCTTCTCTGTCCTTCAACAACATCTCGTGTGACCTGATTTCTAGATCCTTCTCTGTTCCATTTATTTGTATGTATTACATTTTATCAATGATGTTCCTTAGAAGTTGATACCCAGAATAGACCATGCCACCACTAGCAGACCAGTGCAAATATTATACAACTATTTTCTTCCTTTATCTGGATGCTATATAATTTTGAAATTAAACCGGTTTACTTTAGAAAGCATCCCACATTTTTGTCTGCTACTAAAAGTGGAATCATTTAAAATGTCAGTTTTTACATGAAGTTCTATTAACTCAGGTCTTCCCAGTTTAGAAGCAGGACTTGATATTTGTTCTGTCTGCTTTCCACCTTATTGGTTTGAGCCCATCATCCAGACTGGGAATCTTTTTCTCTGCCCTCCAGTGTATTAGTTATTTCTCTGCCCTTCAGTGCATTAGTTATTTCTCCCTGCTTTATGTCCTCTGTGAATGTGATGAACAAGCCTTCTGTGTTGTCTGTGTTTATTAGTTAACTGCTGAGCAGGCCCCAACAAGACTTCTGCAGCACATGGGTAAGGATCTTTTCTACCTTTTCATCCATCAGCCCTGACGTCACTCTCCAGATACGGTTTTTCAACTCAATATAATGTAACCCTTCTGCACTGTCTTAGCTCAGTTTTTAAAAGGTATGTTCAAAAGTAGAGCAAGATATACCACACCAAAATATCAATGAAATGTGAGAATAGAATAGAGACATGTTTAGAATATCAAAAAATATGCTTCCTATGTCTTAAGAACTAGTGAAGACTCACTAGTTCTTCCTCTTGTTCATAACTCAGATTTATTCATCTTGTTAATAATACTCTAAGATTTCTTCAGATGCCATACTAAGATCAGAATATGAGCATTTATGGACCATGTAGGTTTATGATAATGGATTTTACATTTGTAGTATTGTACCTAATCTATAAGTGTATGAAGGGATTTAAAAACATTCTTGATGTGCCTTGAGTTGCAGTAATTTTGGAGATATGCAATTTTTAGCAAGCAACAGCATTTATCAGGATTTTCAGAGGTCACCTAGAGAGTGAGTGCCTGTATGATTGTCATGGAATAGAGTAGATACATGTAAGTATCTAGTCAGGGAGATTATGAAGTTATGTATATCTCAACAGTATGTGAAACTCATTTTGCCAGCTTTGCATCTGCTGTGATTTTTGTGACATATTTATTGGTGGAATATTTGTAAGAATGTATAAATGCTTGATTTAAAACAAGTCTTATGTTACTTGGTTTTTAAAGTTGACAAAAAGTTACAGTAAAACAGGTATAAGATTATTCACATATCGTATTAGTTTTCAATAATCATTTTAAGAAAAGTTTGGGATAAAAAATAACTCAGTTTCCTCTGGTTTTAAAATTGATTCTTTCTTGTTATTCAGATATTTGCAGTGTACTGTATGATTCACGAAGTAAGTGATGCACCTGATTTATAAGTGTACTTTATACTTTCTGAGAATAATTTTCTTAAATATGAGATGCTTTCTTTAAAGCTTTCTGAGTTTAATTTTAAGGAAAATTAGAAAACTGAAGATTAATTGAAAGCTTTGTAGTCATGTACAGAGTAGTCATGTGACTTACTTACACTGTTTTGTTGAGTGGTTAGAGCCAAACTTACACAGTTATTTTGTTATTCTCTTCCAACTGGAGTTCGTTCTTTTTGAAGTAAAAGTGGCAGGTGCAGTAAGGCTACTTTTCTCATGTCTGGCCAGGATTCACCTAAATTTTGGTGAAGAGTGAAAATAAACAACAAACGAAACCATCTGCCACTCCCAAGCAACCAGCCCCTAGCTCGGTGTTGCTGACAATGCAGGGCCTCACAGTCAGCCCCTGGACAGGGCTCCTGCTGGGCTTCATTTCTGAGGGTTAGGGCGGATCCTGTCAGCACACATTTTGGGATGTGAGTCTCTCACCAGCCATTCACACAGAGATCAAAGACACTTTTAATTTGCGTTTAACTGCTCCTTGAATAACCATCCACCATATCTAGCAATCGCTATTGTATACCAGTCAACCCTAGACGTGTACCTTTTTGAAATCTGAAACAGACTTAACCTCTCCAAATGCTAAATATGAAAATACTCATTCTTACTTGCATCCCTTTTCATCTATTTTCCATGAAATTATCAGTAAAAGGAGATAATAGGTACACAAAGGATCATTTTATTTTACTTAATTGATGCTCTGCAGTAATTTTTATTATTTGAAGGGAGCTTTCAACTAAAACTTCTGAAAAGATAGTCCATTACTCAACAGAAATTTTTATATTGGCATATAACTTCAAATTAAAATCATTTAATACATTTTCAGCAAAACTATTTGGAATTTTAACAGGATAATTAGTGTATTAATTCTTTTGCAAATTTTTACAGTTTAACCAAAAAAAATCACTCAATGAATGTCTTATACTCAAAGTTGACTTCTCAGAGCTGTGACTGATAAACATCTGTCACACAACAAATGTGTAAACAATTTGTCTTTTGTCAAGTTTATCAGCCGACATCTGTTTGAATGACAGATGTCAATGCAGTTAAGATGCAATTTAATTTGGGAACGTTAATCTAAAAGTCGCTCACATTTTAATCATTTGCATTTGAAAAACAAATGTGACCACTGCCGTCAATATAATTGTCTCCTTAGGCTCCTTCGATGGTGAGAAAGGATGAACACCCAAAACTAGCAACTATTCAAATCAGGCTTTTTGTGGCCGTGACTTGTAAAGAGATATCAAAATTAGTCATTGTGACCATTTCGTGAGCCATTGTGACCAGTCAGAAAAGAAGTGTATTGATTAGCAATGGCTGACATTTCAAAATGGCTGTGTAGAAAAATGCTATTGGATTTATTAATGTTTCTCATCAGCTGTAATCACCAGCAAGTTTAAGTAAAAATGTCACAAGCTGAATCTCTTTAACAATTTGCTATTGTAAAATTTTAAGCAAGTTTTATAGTCTCTAATTTTGATTAGTATATTAAAAATGTCACTTTGTCAAATCATTATCAGTAAATTTAAGAAGAAACATAAGAGAAAAATAAGCAAAAAAATAGCTTGAGACTTAGTTTAGATATTGAAGGATTTGATTTATATACTGAAATAAAATTTATGTAACATAAAGTTAAGCATTTTATAGTGAATAATTTGATTTTTTTTTTTTTTTTTTGAGACCGTTCGCTCTTGTCACCCAGGCTGGAGTGCAATGGCACAATCTCGGTTCACTGCAACCTCTGCTCCTGGGTTCAAGTGATTCTCCTGCCTCAGCCTCCAAAGTAGCTGGGATTACAGGCCCCCCCTCCACCATGCACAGCTAATTTTTGTATTTTTAGTAGAGACAGGGTTTTACCGTGTTGGCCAGGCTGTTCTCAAACTCCTGAACTCAGGTGATCCACCCACCTCAGTCTCTCAAAGTGCTAGGATTACAGGTGTGAGCCACTACACCCAGCCGATTTATTTTTAAAAATAAAAAAGTGTTAAGAGCTGACTACTATTCCATAACTAAGTTGGATATAAGTATAAAATGAAGAACTAGTACATTTCTATTTAGACAAAATTCTGAGATTTTAAGTGTTTGCATCTTAATAACCAGCATTATGAACAAGAATAAAAGTGTTTCAGTAAAAGCACTATATTTTGGTGATACATAACAGACAAATCTGCGTTTGTATTATTTAAGTCTAAGCACTCAGCATATGCTAAAATTTTTATGTCACTGTGGCTTGATTATTATTATTATTATTATTATTATTATTATTATTATTTGCTTATTTATACCTGAAAGTATGTTCTTTGATCCTTATTTAAGTTCTTGGATATCTTATGCTAAAGCACGGGTATACAGCTCAGAGAATTTTAGGTTTCTATTCTCTGCTATTTATTGAACTGTATGGACTGATTGTACCAAACTGGATCTGCTGCCTTTGAGGAAGTTAAGCATAGTTTTCCTTAACATTTTTGGACATCTGATAGAGTATGAACAGAAAAACTTTGGTGACTAAATTTCTACTTCTAAATCTGTATCTATTTAATTTTGATCCTGGGACACCCAACAATGTGAACAACAGAATTGTTCCCATAGTGAAAGTTTTAAAAAATTGTTTACTTGTTTAATAATTTGGCACTAATTTTAATTTTGCTGCATGTACTCAAAACTGGAAAAAAAAAAAAAAACACAGCCTGTGTTTTAAGGTCAGTCCTATAGACTCTCATGAATTGGAATTAGAACTGAGTGATGTTTATACGCGATGCTCTGTTGTTTTGCGTATTCAGTGTGTAGAGCATGTTAATCATAAACATCATTTTTAAGAGTTTAAAATTTTATTAGCTTTACGGTTTTTTTTATAGATACTTTCAAATAAAAGCTATGTATGCTTATTTTAAAGATTATTAAGGCCTCTGTAATTAGCATACAACTATTCACATAAAAATCTTAACTCATTGACCGTTCTCCATATTGTTTATGTGCTATACTTGTGTGTTTTACAAAGCTGAATTAACGTAAAAGAAACCCAGTTTGATTCAGCATAAATTTTCTCATAATTTTTTATTGATATATAATAGTTGTATATATAATAAAAATATTTTTATGTACATGTGATGTTTTTATACCTGTATACAAAGTATAATCAAATCAGGGTCTGCATAAATTATTTGCATTATGGGAATTTGCAAGCACACACAAAATGAAAGAGAATATATAAGGGACACCCATTTACTAGTTACCTGCTTTAACAGTTGTTAGCATGTAGTCATTTGTTTCTCCTATTCTTCCCTTCACCAGATTATTTTAAAGCAAACTCCAGATAGCATTTTGTCATTAACATTTCAGTGTATATCCTTACTAATAAGACTCAACTTATATGATTAATAAGTTGACTCAAATATGACTCATCTATGATGTGATTAAAATTATTACTATTGTTTAATGTTATCTAACGTCAGTGAATTGGCACAAATTTTATAGTATTAGCCAAGCTATACTAGTCTAGGTTCTTCTGTACCGGAAAATCTCATGGGAGGAAAAAAAAAAAAATAGTATAAAGCTGAGGCCATGGCAATCAGCCACTTGTTTTTTGAAGTTGATAGAGTATTTATGGCATATAATTAGATGTACCTGGTATGATTTTGTCCAGGTGGAATACTTTAAATGATGGAGTGAGCTTATGGAAATATAAAACTGAAAGGACTCTGCCAGGTGCTGTGGCTCACTCCTGTAATGTCAGCATTTTGAGAGGCCAAGGCGGGCAGATCATGCAGTCAAGTGTTTGAAAACAGCCTGGGCAATGTAATGAAACTTCATCTCTACTAAAAATACAAAAAATTAGCCAGGAGTGGTGTTGGTCCCTGTAATCCGAGCTACTCGGGAAGCTGAGGCAGGAGAATCGCTTGTACCTGGGAGGTGGAGGCTGTGGTGAGCCAAGATAGTGCCACTGCACTCCAGCTTGGGCCACAGTGCAAGAGTCCATCTCAAAAAAAAAAGAACAGCAGAAAAACTGAAAGGACTCATGATGGAAAAGGAAGCTATATAGCATTTTTATTAGGAGAGGAAGAGGGATTTCCCTAGGATAAGAAAGGGGAGAGGTTTTGAGAAGAGTGAGCCCTCCATGACAGTGGCTTAGAGGATTTCTCCAGAGAAATAAAGAATTGGAGCAGTGAGGAGCCTGAGGAAGAACAGGAGGAAACTGGGTCTGGCCCAGCTAGCTACTCCTACCAGCCCCTGAACCAAGATCCTGAACAAGAGGAGGTGGAACTGGCACCAGTCGGGGATGGAGATGTAGTTGCTGGCATCCAGGATCGAATCCAGGCCCTGGGGCTTCATTTGCCAGACCCACCATTAGAGAGTGAAGACGAAGATGAGGAAGGAGCTACAGCGTTGAACAACCACAGCTCTATTCCCATGGACCCAGAACATGTAGAGCTGGTGAAAAGGACGATGGCTGGAGTAAGCCTGCCTGTGCCAGGGGTTCCTGCCTGGGCTCGGGAGATATCGGATGCCCAGTGGGAAGATGTGGTACAGAAAGTCCTCCAAGCCCGGCAGGGATCCCCTGCCTGGAAGTGACCACAGTGAGAGCTGCCTTATCTTCCTACATTCCAGGCCAGAACCAGCACAGGACTGAACACATCCCTGGTTGTAATGTCCATTTCCATCTTCCCCATGTCCCTTTCCACATCAAGGCACATCAGGCTTCTCAGAGACCCACTTTATTCAGTTCTGTACATATGGGGACATCAGCCCAAGCCCAACCCACCTTAGCATGTATCACTCTGTGGAGAATAAAGCACCCTATGTACACAGCCAAAAAAAAGAATTCTAAAATGGAAGAGCAATGGAGAACTATAGAAAATTATGAGTGAATCAAAATGATCAAGAGATACAAAAGTAAAAAGAATAACATTTTAAAAATCAGAAGCACTGATAATCCAAACAAGGAAGAGAAATATTGATAGAAAATATTCAGTGTTACCAAATAAAGTCTTAAGTACTATTAAACTAAGTACTTAATTAAATTAATACCAGCTGAACACTAAGTATTATACATTTTTGAGAAACTTCATACTTATAAAAGACCGTGTTTGATTGGGCTCAGTGGCTCACTCCTGCAATACCAGCACATTGGGACGTCGAGGCAGATGGGCACAATGGGTCACACCTGTAATCCCAGCACTTTGGGAGGCCGAGGTAGGTGGATCACTTGAGGTCAGGAGTTCAAGACAGGCCTGGCCAACATGGTGAAACCCTATCTCTAAAAATACAAAAAAGTTAGCTGGGCATGGTGGTGGGCACCTGTAATCCCAGCTACTCGGGAAGCTGAGGCATGGGAATCACTTGAACCTGGGAAGTACAGGTTGCAGTGAGGTAAGATTGTGCCACTGCACTCCAGCCTGGGTGACAGAGTGAGACCCTGTCTCAAAAATAAATAAATATAATAGAAAAGATGTAATTTACAATTAGAAATAATGGGGATGGCTGGGCATGGTGGCTCACACCTATAATCCCAGCACTTTGGGAGGCCAAGGCAGGTGGGTCAGTTGAGGTCAGGAGTTCAAGACCAGCCTGGCTAACAGGGTGAAACCTCATTTCAACTAAAAATAGAAAAAATTAGCTGGGCATGATGCTGTGTGCATATAATCCCAGGTACTTGGGAGAATTACTTGAACCTGGGAGGTGGAGGTTGCAGTGAGTCAAGATCACACCAGCCTGGGTGACAGAGTGAGACTCCATCCCCCCCCCAAAAACAACAACAACAACAACAACAACAATGGGGTTGTTTTGTCATGTATATAATGTAGATCGATGGGCCCTAATAGAAAATGTAAATTTAAAAAATATTTTTTCTACCACAAGTTACATAAATCTGTTGAATTACTATTACTACACTGATGTTTATGTAGATTTTGTTACTTTAAAGCAAGAGTCATTCAAGGTACACAGCTGATTGGATCTATTCTTGACATTTTTAACAGATGGAAAGAGTGTCATATCATGGTTAACAGCACAGACTCCAGAGTTCAGATGCTGGAGCTGAATCTTGGATTTTTATATTTCTCTTTAAGTGTGCATGCAGAGGTGGAGGCATAATATAACTTTTCCTACTTTTTAAATAAAAATGTTTTATGTTATAGATTCAGTTATCAGATATGCTTCTACAATTAAGTGTTAAAATACTGATTACTCAGCTTTTTTTCAGTAACCTAGTTTATGAAAGTGACATGTCATCATACTCAGTGCTTTTTATTTTTTGTGGAACAGTTATTTTCCCTCACTGGTTCATCTTCCCTAGCCCTCCACTAGTCATCATCAGCATATTTATTGTTTTCATTTTAAGGTTTAATTGAAACTATCTTAGTCTCTTTTGTCTTGCTATAACTGAATACCTGAGACTGGGTAATAGAGACTTATTTCTTACGGTTCTGGAGGCCGGGTCAAGGGATCTGCATCTGGTGAGGATCTTCTTGCGACATCATTCCTTTCAGAAGGCGGAGGAGCAAGAGAGTTCATATGTGCATGTAAGAGTGGGGGAAGGGGGACCAAATCATCCTTTTATCAGGAACCCACTCTCAATAATAGCATTAATCCACTCACTAAGGTGGGGCTCTTATGATCTAATTATCTCCTACAGGTCCCACCTCTCAACACTGTTGCATTGGGGATTAAGTACATTTCAAACCATAGCAAGGACTGACACTATGTTGCAAAGTTTGATAAATAAAAAGGTATAAGATTGTTCCCTGATTTTAAGCACTTGACAGTTTGTCGTATTGGAGACTGTATAGGTAAAGGATTCATAGTACTTTAGCATATTCAAAATTCCCATTGAAGTATGCTAAATATAATACTATTGAAATTAATTCCCCAAATACCTTGCCTGTAAAATCTTCCTTTCTGATTTAGTGGATCTAATTGCTCTAGCCACTGTTTTTTTTGTTGTTGTTGTTGTTTTTAAGTCTACTGGTTATCAACTTACAGTCTTAAATTCAGTCAGTATTTTAGGGTTTGAGAACAATTGTTGCTTTACAATGCTTTAAAAGTAGACACTATAAGACTGGCTGCTATGTTTGATGGGAGATGATTCAGACATCGTTAGGCCACATCGTGTCTTTTAGTGTTTTATTCATATTTTCTCTCTTACACACATACACACACACACACACACACACACACACACACACAGTGATCAATGGCAAACGCACATAAAGAAACTACTAAATTACAGAGGAAGTGTTTTAACATTTTAGAAAAACTTTATTTGAAGATTTTTGATAGCATTTAATTTGGTTATGTACTTTTAGCTTTAGAGCCATACTGTCAGAATTTTGGGGAGAGAAGAGACACCGCAGACCCAAACAGTGACACACAAATATGTCATTTGTGTGTCATTGTGTCATATGTCATTTGTGTGTCACTGTTTGGGTCTGCGATGTCTCTTCTCTCCCCAAAATTCACAGAGATTTTAGACCAAAAAAGAACCTGCTGCCTATTGCTTCTCTTTGTTGGCATTTGATGTTGTTGCTGTTAAGACTAAATTTTAACCTGGTGCTATAAGCAGCTGGACTCTTTGATTTTGATGATTTATCCTATTACCTCTGAACATATGAAAAGAAGTAAACGAATTTTGATGTTGAAAGTCCTTTTTCTTATAAAAATCCGTTAGTGATGTTAGTTAAATGAATATTTGCCTTTTTGGGCTATTCAACTATTGAAAATTGGGCATTAGATGCCTTTTTTAAACTGTGAAAGATTTTTTATTGTGCCACTTAAATTATTTTTAAGTGAACAAATCAGTGGTGTTACGTACATACACATTGTTGAGCCATCACCACCAATCCTTCTCTGAAACTTTTCATCTTCTCAAAGTGAAACCTTATATCCATTAAATGCTAACTTCCCATTCCTTCCTCCCTCCAGCCTCTGTCAACCACTGTTCTATTTTCTGTCTCTATGAATTTGACTAATGTAGGTACCTCATATAAGTGGAGTCAAATAAGTGTCTGGGTTATTTCACTTAGCATAGTGGCTTTAAGGTTTATCCATATTGGAGCTAGTGTCAGAAGCTCACATTTGTGTTGATCCATTCAATGGTGGATCTGTCCTTCTACAGACACTTGGATTTCCTCTACCTTTCGGCAATCGTGAATAATGCTGCTCTGAGTATTGGTATAGAGCTATCTGTTCATGTCCCTGCTTTCAATTATTTTAGGTGTATATACAAGATTGGAATTGTTGTAATATATGGTCCTTCTAGGTTTAATATTTTGAGGAACTGTAATGCTGTTTTCTACAGTGGCTACACCATTTTACATTCCCACTAGCAGTACACTGTAGTCTGTTTCTCCACAGCCTCACCAACACTTGATATATATATATATTTTTTGAGGCCAGCCTTTCTCTGTTGCCCAGACTGGAGTGCAGTGGTGCAATCTCAACTCACTGCAGCCTAAGCTTCTTGGGTTCAAGCAATTCTCCTGCCTCAGCCTCCTGAGTAGCTGGGATTACAGGTGTGTGCCACCATGCCTGGCTAATTTTTGTATTTTTAGTAGAGATGGGGTTTTGCCATGTTGGTCAGGATTGTCTCAAACTCCTGATCTCATGATCCACCCGCCTTGGCCTCCCAAAGTGCTGGGATTACAGGTGTGAGCCACCGCATCTGGCCTATTTTCTTTCTTTCTTTTTTTTTTAAATAATAGCCATCCTAATGAGTGTGAAGTGGTATCTCATTGTAATTTTGATTTGAATTTCCCTAATGATTAGTGACGTTGAGGCAAAAGAACATTATAATAACTATTGACCATTACTTTAACTTTAAAAAAAATAGATACATCATTTCTGATGCTTATGTTCAGTGTCCTATTATTAGAATAAATTTTTCCTCATTGGCATACTATTTGTCAACTTTATTAGAGTAGCTTTTTAAATGGTCCATGGTGTTTATTTGTGTTTCAGCCTACTAAGGACAGTCAAGATTAGACTCTAAGTTGAAATAAAATTGTTATTCCTTTCACATGGAGTTTAAAGAATATAATGTTGGGCCATACTTTTGAGCCTAAACTTTTAATTCATTGCTTTAAATTATAAACACTACGGTAAGAGAAAAAAGAGCTTCAGCTCTGCAGCCATAGAGAAACCTTACATGAGTTCTAATAAACAAGGCCTTACAAGGCTAAAGGCTGCTGTTCTCTAGAAATGAATGATTTATCAGAGGGAAAATATGCACACACAGATTGGTAGAAACAACGAGAACTGAGGAACTAGCAAGGCTTAAAATTGTCATGCTAGTTGTGTTGATTTAAAGACTCTTCCCTGGTATAGGAGTTCCCCCTTCTCTGTGGTTTCAGTACAGTACAATAAGATAGAGCGACCACATTCATATTAGCTTTATTACCGTATAATTGTTGTATTTTATCATTAGTTATTGTTGTTAATACCATACTGTGCCTAATTTGTAAATTAAACTTTATCATATGTATGTATAGGAAGAAAACATACTATATGTGGGATTTGTAACTATCTGAGATTTCAAGTATCCACTGGGGGACTTGGAATATATCTCCTAGGGATAAGCAAAGACTGCTGTATATTTTCCTCTTGTATAGATATAATGATTTGGGCATGGAATGAATTGATCTGATATGTCCCACCCTGTGCAATTATGTTACATATTTACAAAAAGGGACCTTTTCTCACCCAAAGATTTTCTTATTTAATAATACCTTGGTTGGTTGTGTATGAAAAGTTGCAAAGCTCTATAGTGATTCTGTGCATGAAACTTCCTTTATTTTTAGTATTTTGAATATTTTTAAATTTTTCTATAATGTTTTTTAGGGAAAAATATCTATAAAAATATATTTGTATTTTAAATATCTTTTTCCATAGATTTGTAGTAGAATTTATACAAACTAAATGAATAATACTCCCAGAGACTATAAATCTCTGTTTACTAACAATGTAATTTATGGGGAGAAGAATACAATGTTCTTCATGGAATCCCATTTACATTCTATCACTGTTATATTTAGCAGATATATTAAAATCATAGTTTAAATTATTTAGTTGGTAGTTTCCACTTTAAAATTGACAAAACTCATTTTCTTGTGAATCCCATCTACATTCCATTGCGTATATTTAGCAGTTCTATTACAATCATGATTCAAATTATTAGCTGGTAATCTCCAATTTAAAATGGATTAGCCTCATTTTCATGTGTCTTCATGTATTTGTAATTCAGTATTAGATGTATGTTTCTTTCTTAAACTGAATAATATATGTACTTTAAAACAGCAATTAACAAAGAATCTAAACAATTATTTTATTACTACTCTTGCTAAAAATTGAAATTTACTTGAAATTCTTTTGCTATTTTTAAAAGTTGGTAACTTGAAATAAGATTATATATTTAGTAGCCTGCCCTCAACACTTAGGCATTTTTGGTGAACACTGGTTTTTATAAAAACATAAAATGCCATTCTTTTCCAACATTCTTTATTGAGAGTCTAGTTTGTGCCAGGTACTCTGGAGTATACAAATAGACATGAAGTGATTGGTATTGTGACAAGGTAGAATATTAAAAAAAAAAAAATTACAAAAATACTTTTATTTTTTAAAGAGGTTATGTGATAAGGTTTGAATGTTTGTCCCTCCAAATCTCATGTTGAAATGTGACCTCCATTGTTGGAAGTGGGCCTACTGGGAGGTGTTTGGGTCATGGGGGTGGTTCTTTTATGAAAGTTGATATGGTTTGGCTGTGTCCCCACTGAAATCTCAACTTGAATTGTATCTCCCAGAATTCCCATGTGTTGTGGGAAGGACCCAGGGGAGGTAATTGAATCAGAGGGGCTGGCCTTTCCTGTGCTATTCTCATGATAGTGAATAACTCTCATGAGATCTGATGGGTTTATCAGGGGTTTTCGCTTTTGTTTCTTCCTTTTCTCTTGCTGCCAACACGTAAGAAGTGTCTTTTACCTCCCGCCATGATTCTGAGGCCGCTCCAGTCATGTAGAACTGTAAGTTCAGTTAAACCTCTCTTTCTTCCCAGTTTTGGGTATGTCTACCAGCAGCGTGAAAACGGACTAATATAAATTGCTTGGTGCCATCCCCATCGTAATGAGTGAGTTTTCAGTCTGGTAATTCATGTGAGAGCTGGTTGTTTTAAAAGAGTCTGGGACCTCTTTCTTCTCTTTCTTGCTCCCTCTGTTGCCATGTGATGTGCCTGCTCCTCCTTCACCTTCTGCCATGATTGTGAGTTTCCTGAGGCTCTCACTAGATGCAGATGCTGACACCATATTTCCTGTACAACCTGCAGAGCCATGAACCAAATTAAACCTCTTTTTTTATAAATTAGCCAGCCTTGAGTATTTCTTTATAACAATGCAAAAATGGACTGGCATGGAAAATTGCTACTGAGGAATGGGGCATTCCTTTGAAGGATACTTGAAGATGTGGAGCAGCTTTGGAACTGGGTAACAGGCAGAAGTTGGAAGAGTTTGGAGGTCTCAGAAGACAAGATGATGAGGGAATGTTGGGAATTTCTAAGAGACTTGTTAAGTGGTTGTGACCGAAATGCTCACAGAAATATGGACAGTAAGGGCTAGTCTGATGAGATCTTAGATGAAAATAGGAAAGTTATTGGGAATTAGAGTAAAAGTCAGCCTTGTTACACCCTAGCAAAAAACACTGTGTCCAGACCCTAAGGATCTGTGGAAGTTTGAACTTAAGAATGATGATTTAGAATATTTGGCTGAAGAACTGTCTAAGCTGCAAGGCATTCAAATTGTGGCCTGGCTGCTTCTAACAGCCTGTGGTTAGATACAGGAACAAAAAAAATGACTTAAAGTTGGAAATTATTTAAAAGGAAATTAGAGTGTAAAAGTTTTGAAGATTTTCAAGCTAGCCATGTGGCAGAGAAATAACATTTTCAGTGGGGTAATACAAGCAGGCTGTGGAGCAACCATTTGCTAGAGAGATTAGTGTTACTAAAAGGGAGCCAAGTGCTAATATCCAAGACAATGGGAAAAAGGCATTTCAGAAGTCTTCAAGGCAGCCCCTCCCATCAAACGCCTGGAAGCCTAGAAGAAAAGAATGGCTTTGAGGGCCAAGCTCAGGGCCCTGTTTTCCTGCTTAGCCTCAGGACACTGCTCCCCATATCCCGGCCACTCCAGCTCCATCTGGGGTTCAGGTCCTCATTCCAGAGGACAAAAGCTATAAGCCTTGTTGGTTTCCACGTGGTGTTAAGCTTGCAGGTGTACAGAATGCAAGAGTGAAGGAGGCTTGAAAACTTCCCCTAGATTTCAGAGGATGTATTAGAAACTCTGGGAACCCAAGCAGAAGCCTGCCACAGGGGCATAGCCCCTGCAAGAAACCTCTGCTAGGGCAGCACAGAGGGGAAATGTGGGGTTGGAGCACTGCCTAGTGGAGCTGTGGGAAAGGGGCCACCACCCTCCAGACCCCAGAATGGTAGCTCCACTGGCGGCATGCACCCTGAGCCTAGAAATCCACAGGCAGTCAACTCCAACCTGTGAGAGTAGCCACAGAGACTGCACCTTGCAGAACCATTAGGGTGGGCCTTGGGAGCCAACCCCTTGCACACCAGTGTGTTCTGGATGTGGGACATGAAGTCAAATATTATTTTGGAGCTTTAAGATGTAATGACTGTTCTGCTGGGTTTTAGACTTGCATGGGACCTGTTGCCACTTTGTCTTAGCCAATTTCTCCCTTTTGGGATGGGAATGTTTACCTTATGCCTGTAATACCATTCTCTCTTAGAAGTAAATAACTTATTTCTGATTTCACAGGCTCATAGGCAGAAGGAACTTAGCCTGAGTTTCAAACCAGACTTTGGTCTTTGGGACTTTTGAGTTAATGCTGGAATGAGTTAAGACTTGAGAGCACTGCTGTAAAGGCATGATTGTATTTTGCAATCAGAGAAAGAGATGAGATTTAGGGGGCCAGGGATAGAATGATATAGTATGGATTTTTGTCTCCTCCAAACTTTTTGTTGAAATGTAATCCTCAATGTTATAGGTGGGGCCTGGTGGGTGTTATAGGTGGGGTCTGGTGGGAGGTGCTTGGGTCATGGCATGGCAGATCCCTCATGAATGCAAGAGATTCTGTTTTCTGAGGCCTATTTCTGAGGCCTGAAATATCCCAACGTTATAGCAAAAGACAGTAACAAGGGCCAAGGGAGTTATATGCCAGGAACTATGTACAAAACCAATACATATATATCATAATATGTCCAGGAATGGAATTACTGTGCCTTGGGATATGCAAATGATTAACTTTATAAAATAGAGCCACATTCTTATCCAAGATGTAGGAGAGATGCTATTGAACTACATTCTATCCAACTCTTGACATTTAAAATTTCACTAATTAATAACAGTAGAAAATGATATCTTATTGTGCCCTTGTTTTACATTTCCCTTCTTGCTAATGAGTTTCAACTTATGTGTTTCCTATTCTGTGAAATGCCTGTTCAGGTCTTTTGCCCATTTTTATTCCATTGTCTTTCTAATTGTATAAGTTCCTTCTATGTTTAGAATACTAATAGTTTGTCAGTTATATATATGATAAATATCCTCTCTTAGTTTATATCTTATATTTTCATTTTCTTTAAGATGCCTTTGATAAAAAGGAGTTCTTTAATGTAGTCAAATTTATTCATCTTTCCTTTTATGGCTACTGTGTTTAGGATCTTAAGAAATGTTTCCTTACGCCATCATCTGTATTTTCATTCATAAGTTTTAATGTTTTCCTACAGACATAAGAGTTGTTAATCCACTTGAGGTTGATTTTTTTTTTTGTATGGTGTAGAATTCCAATTTCACTTTTACTCATATAAATAGATATTTCTTCATTATATATGTATATCTGGATCCTGGGTTTTTTTGCATCTTACTTTATTCTATTTGAATTTGTTCCTGCACCAATACCATGCTGTTTTGCTTACTGTGGCTTTATCATTAGTCTTTATAGCTGGTTGGGCATGTCTTTCCTCCCTTTCTTCTTCAGAAGTGTCTTGGTTACTCTTGGCCCTTTGTTCTTCTGTAATACATTTTATAGATAAATTAATTATTCATCACAGGCTGTGCTGGAAACCCACTGCCTTTCCACTTGTGCACCAGTTTCTGTAAAACTCACCACTCTGAGAACAGAGCAGGATATCTACTCTTTGCAAGTAAATGTATCCCAAAAAGAGGGGAAGGGGCTCAGCTATTCATGACAAATTGCATACCCTAGAGGCATCTATGAGAAGTCACTCTGGTACCTCTGGGAAACACTTGGTATGGAGTTGCCAAGAAGCCAAGGGAGCTCAGGGAAAAGCCTAGAAGGGAACCAGAGGAGAGGTGAATAAGCCCTCTCCAACCTCCAGCAGTTTTCTCAAATGTGCAAGACTGACTCTTTAGAACAGTCACAGTGCTCTGACATACTGTGAGTGCTCTGCCTCAGAGCAGATGGGCCTTTGTGTATATTTATTCTATAGAAGAAATCAACTTCTGTTGTATTAAAGGTTCTATAACTCTGGCTGAGCACGGTGGCTCACACCTGTAATCCCAGCACTTTGGGAAGCTGAGCAGGGGGGGATCACTTGAGGTCAGGAGTTCAAGACCAGCCTGGCCAACCTGGTGAAACCCTGTCTCTACTAAAAATACAAAAATTAACCAGGCATGGTATACACCTGAAATCCCAGCTACTTGGGAGGCATGGGTGACAGAGCAAGACTCAGTCTAAAAAAAAAAAAAAAATCCTATAACTTTTTACCTCTCTTTTAAATGTAAATAAGAATGATCAACCTTTTACTTGAGAAAAAGATCTATTATAGTCTATATTTATAGACTATTATCCTAGAATTACCAAGTCTTTTCCACATTGATACCTCATATAAGGAAGTATTGAATTGCCTTCTGTACTTCCTAAAATGTCTTTAAGAAAAAACAGCAACAATGCTTTGAAGCCAGAGTATACGTAATACTATTTTACCATCTTCCTGCCTCCTTCCCGGTATGTTTTCGAGAAGCAGAGATTTTTAGCTGAGACCACAGCTATTTAAAAATTTTTATGGCTACCTTTTCCTTTTATATGATTATATTAAATTATTCTGTTTAAAATATTATATAATTATTTTCCCTAAAAGGAGAAAGTTATGTAATATGAGGGAGATAACTGCTTTGATTCCTTCTAATTTCTTCCTTGTCAGCATAAACTAGCACTGTGGATCCTGTGAGAATGTGTCAAATGCCTCACTAGGAATGAGGTGTAAATTCTGTGGGCAGTATTGGCCTTAAAATCTTCTATTGGTTCAATATAAAACATTCAGAATAATTACCTTCCTTTGAGGCAATATGTAGGGCATCTTTGTTTTTTGTATTAGAGTGGAAGGAAAGTAATAAATAGTGGTTTCTGATATAGTATTCTCCCTCAGAGTGTGGAAGTCTTAGTGGACCAGGAACATATTGGTAGCATAAAACCATTTTTTTTCTTTTTTTGAGACAGGGTCTCACTCTGTTACCCAAGCTTGAGTTCATTGGCTTGACCTCTGGTCATTGTGGCCTTAACCTCCTGGCGCAAGCAATCCTCCCACCTCAGTCTCCACGGTAGCTGGGACTATAGGTGTGTACCACCACACCTAGCTAATTTTTGTATTTTTTGTGGAGATTGGGTTTCATTGCATTGCCCAGGCTGGTTATCAACTCCTGAGCTCAAGCAATCTGCCTACCTGAGCCTCCCAAATTGCTGGGATTATAGGCATGAGCCTCTGTGCCCAACTCGCAGCATAAAGCTTTATGTACACACTTATGCATACGTATATACATACACATATGTATTTTGGCAGAATGCAGTCTTATATGCACACTCAGACACATATGTGTGTGTGAGTGTGTGTGTACACACATCCTGGGGCACCCTGGATTATGCTATAGGAATAGAGGGGTAAAAGAAAGTGGCAAATCACAAAAAAGCCTGTGAATGCTACTGGGAGGCTTTGCAGGAAGCGATGTGGGAGCGCAGAGGACAGCCAGCTAGCAGACCTGCGGCCCAAAAGGCTGTGTAGAGGTTTGTCACTTTAAGGAAGTAGGAGGCCGGGCACAGTGGCTCATGCCTGTAATCCCAGCACTTTGGGAGGCCGAAGCTGGCGGATCACAAGGTCAAGATATCGAGACCATTCTGGCCAACATGGTGAAACCCTATCTCTACTAAAAATACAAAAAAATTAGCTGGGTGTGGTGGTGTGCGCCTGTAGTCCCAGCCACTCGGGAGGCTGAGGCAGTATAATTGCTTGGACCCGGGAGGCAGAGGTTGCAGTGAGCCGAGGTCGCGCCACTGCACTCCAGCCTGGCGCCTGGTGACGGAGTGAGACTCTGTCTCAAAAAAAAAAAAAAAAAAAAGTAGGAAAGGAAACTTCCCCTCCTGCCTTCTCTGTGACTCCTTTTTTTGTCTCCTAAAGTTTGGTACATGACTGGGTTTTCCCAGCATTCCCTGCTTGGTCCTCCGCTCTCTTCTTTTGCTTGGTACGCTCATCATTACCTATCATCTGACCGGGAATCATTTCCAGCTTTCTCTCTCCAAATCTCATCTCTCTGCTGAGCTCCAGGCTTTTACTTTCAGATGCTTGCTAGGCTTCTCCATGTGAATAGCCTTCAGTTACTTTAAGCTGTTATGCTTGAATTCTACTGATTTTTATTAGCAGCACCATTCACACAGATTTGAAACCTTAGAATTATGTTTGACTCTTCACTCTCTTTTGTGTGTCTTAGCTCAGACTTTTTATTCCTATGTAATAGTTCCTCTTTTCCATGTTCACTGCCAGTACCCTTTTAGTAGCTACTGCCTCTGTCTCAGATCTCTTAAGTGCCCAGTTGTCAGATTGATCTTCCTAATCATCACCATATAATTTAAAAATTTTCCGTGGCTTGTCATTGCTTTTAGAATGTAATCTCATTAGGCTGGTATATAAGACCCCTGTATTCTAAAACTATTTTACATTCTTTTTAAGATTTTTATCATTTTTTTTTTTTTTTTAATGTAGAGACAGGGTCTCTCTGTGTTGCCCAGGCTGGTCTAGAACTCTTGGCCTCACACAGTCCTCCTACCTCAGTCTCCTAAGGTGCTGTGATTACAGGTGTGAGCCACTGTGCTGGCCTACTTCACCTTCTAGCTTTACTTCCCACTTATTGTTTCAGGATCTGTATCTTGGGCCAAAGTAAACTGGTTCCTCTTTCCCATGTATAATTGGAGTTATTCTGCTTCTGGGCTTAATTCATTAATTCAACAAATATTTAGCATCAAATATTCAAATATTTATTAAGTACCTACATGCCAGGCATTATTCTAAGCCCTCAAGCAACATCTGTGAGCAATATGACAGAAGTCCTCTCAATCCCTGCCTTCTTGGAGCTACATTCTAGCAGGGGGAAAGGGTTGGGGGGCAATAAGTATTATAAATTAGTGTATTTTTTATAATGGTGTTAGAAGATTGTAGATGCTATGCCAAAAGACTGGAGCAGAGCAAAAGATGAATAAGATGGTGGCCACAAGAGGGGCAGAAAGAGCTGGTAGCCTGGATAGGACTCTACTTCTGCTGTGGTTTTTCGTTAGATGCACCTTTATTCTTGTCAAATCTGAATGGATTTAGGGACTTATCTGGGGTGGCACCTCTGCTGTGAGGCCCTTCCTTCTGCTACTGAAGTCAACTTCCTCTGAATATGACTTTCTTCTTATTGCTGACCTTGCTTAATGACAAGTATTGCTTTCTTCCTTGGGTTTTAGTTATTTATTAATTTATCTTTGCTTTCCTATTAAGCTCTGAGATCTCTGAGGAAAGGGTTATTACACCTTAGCATACCTAATTTTTGTTTCTTTAGGGAAGTAGGTAAAAGCATTGGCTTTAGAGGTGGTCTGCCTGGTTTGCATACTGGCTCCACCACTCCCTAGCCAGCAGCTCATCGACCAGTGTCTCAGGTTCTTTATTCTTGAGCCTTCTTTCTGAAGTTGAGTGTTTTCTGCCTTTTTTTTTTTTTTTTGCTTTGAGACAGAGTCTTACTCTGTTGCTTAGACTGGAGTGCAGTGACGTGATCTCGGGTCACTGCAACCTCTGCCTCCCGGGTTCAAGCAATTCTCCTGCCTCAGCCTCCTGAGTAGCTAGGATTACAGGCATGCACCACCATGCCTGGCTAACTTTTGTATTTAGTAGAGATGAGGTTTCACCATGGCCAGGATGGTTTCGATCTCCTAATCTTATGATCCGCCCACCTCAGCCTCCCAAAGTACTGGGATTACAGGTGTGAGCCACCATGCCTGGCATCTGCCTTATTTTCTATGTCACTCACTTGCCTGCTCTTAGTATTATTATGTGTTGTAATTTGTATTTGTGTATGTGTTCGCCTTCCTCCCTTGAATGTGAGGTATAAAAAGGCAGAAACCCTGTTCTTATCCCCTAGTATGTCCTCCCACCCATTTTGAATAAATGGATGTTTCTATGAGTAAAGTGAAATAATTTGGAACACCTTGTGTCTTAGATAAGTATATAAAATATACAAATATGAAAGATGTGCAGTGAACATTTGTGACCATTGAACACAGGTCTTTTGTTAATGCTTGATAGTAATGATGAAGAAGAATATCCCTTCTTCATGTGGCTTCTTCTTTGTGTTATCCTGGTTAGGCTGGCTCTTCACACTTAATCTGCTTCCTTCCTGTGTTTCCCTTGGAAGTCATACATGCATTCTCTCCTTTAATGTCTTTATCTTTATGGTTTTAGTAGCATTGATTTTTGTGGGGAGTAACTAATAAATGATTCTAAGATACTTCGAGAATATAAATGCAAGAAAAATATTTGATAATAATGGATGAGAAAAGAGGGAAGGAGAAAGGGTTTCCATACTCTTTCATTGAATTTCAGCCTCTGAATGTGTGGTAATTCCTGGAATGATGGTAGTCAGTACTGATTCCCAAGGTCGTCTTCTCCGCTGACTGGAAACAGAATGATGGGCCCATGTTTCCAAGAATATGTGACTGTTCTTGAGGGAACACTAAAATTAACCCATATTCTATCTAAATTCTGATAACCATTAATACTTTATAGCCATTAATCTCAATATGATTTCCCTATGTAATCATGAGTGCATGCTTCAATACATTTACTCTTGAAGGACTGACTTCTAAAAATGTGAAAAAAGAACCATAGCTCATTCCAGCTAAAGCAAAGTGGTTCAGTTTTACCATCCTTAAATTTGATCTGTGTTTACATCTGTTTACAAAATCTGAGCATTCCCTCTCCCCAACTGGCCTAATGCTTCAGTGCTCTCTTCTAATAAAAAAAATCAATATACGTATCCAGCACTCATGAGTAACCCTATAATAATAAGCTAGATCACATGCAATTGAAAAAAATAATTTCAGGAAAAAACTCATTAGGATTGTGACCAACCACAGTCTTCCTTGAAAATAGATACCATGCAGTTTAGGAATATAATCCTTTTAATTTGATTTTGCTATTTTCTTGAGTAATCCTTAATCTTAGGTAAAAGAGTCTTTATTAAAATGATATATTTGGTGTTCTTTTTCTTCAATTAGTGATGCAGTTAATCTAAGGAATATTTAAGATGTTTTAAAATCTCTCATTTAGTTAAATTTTATAATTTTTCTGCCTTTTATTTTGTGAACATTTATAATATTTATTAAGGAGTACATGTGTTCTAAACCATTGGTTTGTATCATAATACATGAAAATATTATATGGTAAAAACTGTATCTTTTAAAAATATTTCTTTGTTTCCCTAGAAATACAGTTGCTCTATTTCTATGTTGACTACTTTGTTTTGCTTTCTATGTCACTGTTTTATGTTTAAAAATTAAATCTGCTTTAAAAATAAGAATTTTTAAACACCTTTATAAAATTTTTAAATACTTTTCAATTTCTTAAGTGAAACAGTGAAAGTACAGTTTATATGATTCATTCTTTTTCTAATCTTTGATGGTTGCACTTTGATAAATAAATAGATCATCTAAGATTCAATAGGCCAATTGCAGCATATAATAGCTATTCAGAGGCAATTAAACTGCCTTTTTTCATGCCGGCATGTGAGCCGCCCTTTCACAACCTTCAACTTGATTCGTGGTGATTCAAAATTAACTTAAAAGTCTTGTTTGCTGACAGCTTAAAGCTTAATTGACTGAAAGCCAAATAGAGTGTGTTCTGTATTCAGCACTAAGGCTATTGATAAAGCCATGTGTAAATTGTGCATGGTGAAAGACAGCGATTGGGCCTCCTGTTCTTGTCTTAGTCCACAACTTAGCATTGCTGCACAGTCAGAATTGCTTTGTCAAGTCTTTTATCACACCAGGTTAACGCTCTCTGGAGCTGTTCCAGCAGCAGAGCAGTCGAGTATTGCGCCTCTACAATACTGTAGGACCTGCTATAATTCTGTTACTTATTTGTGGTTTCATTTTTTTCTTTAATGTAGTTTTGGACTTTCATTTCTGAACAGGATTGTTGGTAGCATATTTCAAGAACCTACTGATTCTCTGTATTTGTCACTTTAGGAGTGAACAACATGTTAAGGTTTAGAGGTTTTGAGAAATATTTTAAGAAAAATTAGTATAATATTGATTCGTCTCGCCTATGGAAATTGAATCTCGTCATTTTGAACACTTAATTAGGTTAAGGAATGCATGCTTAATAGCCTCTAGTGTATTGTAACTGTTACATTCCACTACGCTGTTGGACTCTTTTAGTACCTTTACACATAAAAAAAATTTCAGTGATTATTGTACCTATAGATAGGTGCAGGTCTTTCTATAAATTGATGTTTAAGGGATAAATGAAATGGATTATGAATATATGTAAGTATATTCTGAAATAAAAATTCAGTTATGCCTTTTTCTAAATAAGCCTAAGTATACCTAGTTGAATAGAAAGTAGATGAAAATTTGCATGTAAATACAAATTAACAAAGAAAAATTCAGAAGCAAAACTAAAATAATTTTTAGAAGTACTTTACTATCATCCACTATTATGTTACTGTCATCCACTATTATCTTGGAAGTCTGCATACTTTATTTTTTTAATGTGAAGATTTTGATCTCATATTGATTTAATAACTTCAAAATATAAATTCATTATGTAATGCATTTTGAAGATATTTACATTATAAGTAATGTTTGTTATAATTATAGCTTAACTGTATATGAATGGTACTTAAAAGTTTGTGATGAACCCTCACTTCTGTTTTTTATTTAATTTTGTACAGTCAACACTTCAATTCCACATAGCATACTCACTACATTTTAAAAATGTTTTCTTATATACATAACATTGTCTATATTAAAGAAATATTTGAAATGTGATAAAGCTTAAATTGCCTGTTTTATAGCCTTACATTTCAGTCTAGTTGTTTTAGTTTTTAGAAACTGCAAGTAAAAATTTAAAACCCTGTTTCAATAATAATTTTATTAAGTAACAATAATGAAAGTGTTTTTTCATTATTATGTATTTCTGATTATATATAATGGCATTGAAAATACAGTCTGCATCTTAAACATTTGCATGCAGAAAATGTAGCTTTATTTTAGTATCTTTTACTTTTTATTTTAGCATAAGACTTGGAATTGGATATTGCTGTATCTCTTATTGATATTCTGGTAACCATGGCTATCTAATTTTACCTGCCTTCCAATTGATTTCCAATAAAAACCTAGTCTGTTCATAAAGAATCAGGATAAGTTGCAACTTAGTTTCAAAATGACTATAATTTAGAATCGTGTGTTACTCCTATATACTTTTCAATAAAATAGTAATCATGCTTCAAAATGTAAAATCCAGAAGAGTACTGGTTTTATTGAAGTTTCACCTATACCCAGTGAGATTTGAGAGTCAAGAATGAATTGCTTTTATTGATTATGTTTTTGTATTAACAGTTAATCTAACATATCTTTAAAGGCATGAATTATTTGAAAACAACATTTTGTTTCTTTTTTATAACATAGTTGTTTAGTATATACAAAACGATTGTAGTGTTAGAGAGGACAAATAAAATTTCTTTTCTTATTTTTACCTTAAAAAAAAAAAGCTAAATTGAATGTAGGGATAATAAATCAATTTTGTTTTAAATTAAATGATTGTAATAATAAAGAAGCAAACATTTCTTAAAATTAAAAAAGGTGTTATAAATATTGATTCTGTAGTCAGGAAGGGATTAGCAATATGAGATTCTTGGTACAGAATTTGAGAGGGATAAAAGCACTTTGCCAGCACTGTTTTATAGATTAAGAAATGAGACTTTACTGAGATTTTGAAAAAAATATACCTCTACAAGAAGGGAGACCATAGTCAGGTTCAGTGGTACTAATTTTGTAAAATATATATTTTTGAAAAAGTGTTACATTTTCTGGCAAATTATTATAATTGTAAACATCATATTTTTATTGCAAAAGTATAAAATTTTGAGATTCAGGGCTTTTCTAAGAAAGTAACTTATATTTACATTATTCTAGCTGACTTTGGATATTACCTTTTTCTCTTGTTATCTGCATATTACACAAGTATTAATAGATGACCTTTAGCTTTATTATTTTTCTTGAATTTTTCCAAAGAATTTTGTCCTTTTCATAATGACTAAATTGGTACTTTGTTTTTAGTTAGCTGTTTGATCAGTTCAGTGTACCTATTGATGTACCTTAGCAAGTGAAAATGAATGGCTGTTTTATATCTTGTAATGAAAGAGTTCCAAAAATCTCATCACTGCACGTAGAAGACAACTTGACCAATAAAATGATTTGTGATAAGTTTTGGTTTTATATAATATTACCTTCTTTAATTTTTGAGGCTTAAAATGTTTTATAAATTGAAATATAATATGTGATACTACATTTACCAAACTATCCAAGTAATATTTTACTTGCTCATGTCTTAGCAATTGAAACTTTATGTTGCAATCTTGAGAGAAATATGAAGAAGTCATAGATAAAATGGACTTAGGATATTTAGGTTACTAGAACATTTCTAAATATTATATGTTATGTTTATACAATATGTATTTAAAGTATGTAATAGCTAAAATAATACTTTTATTTTGTATTTAGATATCTAAATACTTCTGGGAAAATATCAAATATCTGGTTAAATGAAATGTTTAATGTCATGACCGTCACTTAGGTTGAAATCTGTATCAAATAAATTGAAAATGATGTTATAAAACTGTAAATGAGATCATAAGTATCTGGCCATATATTTTTATTTGAACTTTTAAAAATGAAGAAGAAATTAATGTCTTGAAAAATGGCATTTTAATTAACATTAACTTGAAATGGAGAGGATTAGTATAATAGCATACAAAAAATTAACTTCTTATCAGTACAAGGAAAATTACCTTGACCGTCAAATTTATACATTTTGTCTGATAACATTACTAAATAAAGGTCATTCTTGTTATTTAACCTCTCAGATAATAGAAGAAAAATATATCTCAATTTTCTGTCTCTACTTCATGATATCTAAAATAGGGCAGGGTCCATTATAGTAGATATTTAGCAATTGAGATGATCATATATTGAAATTGAGATATGAATAGTGTTGATAAAGGAAGCATTATTTTAAAATACATTTCGGATCAAAGCCAAGATTGCCTCCTGATGAATTCTCTATCATTATTAACTTAATTTCATTTGACATATATGTGGTACTGAATAATATATGATACTCAGTGGGAGGAAAGACACTGGGTTTTATTTGGATAGATTAACCAGGAGAAAGTTGATTGTAGCTCTGTGAGGTTATGCCGTCCGTGTTATCCAAACAAGACCGACCATTTCATTGATATCCTTTTTACTAATCATTTGTATTCATTACACTCTAATCTGATGGTAAATATATATTAATATTTTGCAGTCTTTTTTGAAAAGATGATGCATGGTAAAACGGAGTGGTTGAAACGTCTCTAAGTGCTAATGAGCACTCACTTGGTAGTCTATACTAATGCTTTAGTGAATGCTGAACAAGTTTAGATGTTAAGCTTTTTAGGAAGAGTGAATGATGGCTAATGATTATTTAATGACAGATCTCTGGACTGAAAGGCATTTAGCACTCAAAGTATACTGCAAAGCCTATTTCTCAAAGCTTCAGACAGGTTTATTTGGTCTCACCTTGAATAGAACAGTGCTGTATTGATTTCATTGGTGTGGATTTAAACACACTATCGGCTTAGAATAGCACTAGTATGCAGTGGAAAATGATTGTCTTAACCCTTATGTTGATTCTTCTCTATTATTTGATGTTACACAGTAAACTTCAGAAATAATTATGAATTTATTTGCAATATTGTGGGGTACAGTATTTGACTTAGGAAAATATTTGCACATGCATATTTATAGTAGACATTAACTTACAGGAAGATTTATGTAGCAAAATAAATATTTAAATTCATATTTCGAATTAGTGTTATTGACCATATATAATATTTGGCAAAATTTTTCTTCTGTGGAAATCGTTGATGTTTCTGTGGAAGGCATGCTGATTTTATCATTCTGTGAAGTCATTTAAGTGTTTGCTTTCTGTATGGTAATGCATTTATGCTCAGTACTTTGTTTTTGGTATGTTTCAGTATTTCATATGTGTCTTCTATATAAAAGCAATAAAACAATTTAATATAGTTACTTCATATGCTTGATAGAATATCTCCTTGGAATTTTCTACATTTTTTTAAAGATAACTCTGTAGTAAATATATATAATGTTAGATACTATGGTCCAAAACTTTTAAAAAGACTTTTTAAATTATAAATTGTGCTTGCTTATTATTTTTTAAGAAACATTTAAAACTATATAAGATATGAAGATACATAATAGAGATTCATGTTGGAGTAGGCGTCAAATGTTGACTAACTTCTGTGTAATAAACACTGAAATCATAGG
The DNA here is from genome assembly GCA_004027715.1 of Plecturocebus donacophilus. NCBI lineage: Eukaryota > Metazoa > Chordata > Mammalia > Primates > Pitheciidae > Plecturocebus > Plecturocebus donacophilus. The sequence goes on from PVKP010006343.1 coordinate 41,463, forward strand.
CCAGTGAAGATTCTGGCGATCCATCCAAAATGATGTTGCCAGGAATGCCAAATCTGTTTGTGCCCTTCACCTTATGACTTGCACACCTCACCTACTTAACTTTTTCTGTCTATAAAATATCTGTTGGTCTGATTAGAAGAGCAACTCTATGATATCCTTTTTTGCTCTAAAATTTTAAAATTCACCCAGTCATCTTATCTTGGACCTAAGAGATGCTTTATACACTCAGCTTCTGATATGTTGTTTTTTTAAAAATCTTAATGGTTTTTCTGTTTTTTAAAAGAATATGGAAATTGATTGTAGTAGGCATATAATTATGTCATTATAACAAATACAGTATTAGTAGATGTGTGAAGCACCTTAAGTAAAAAATAAAACTTTATTTTTTTGTTGATGTTTTTAAACTGGGTTCCTTTTTATCTTTCAAATATTTTGAAAGATTTTTTTTTCCGTAAGTAAATACTATTAAGTATTTTTTAGAAATCAAAAACAGTGGATTAAGTATTAAATTATTTATTTTTTCCTTTGCTAATAAGAGAAATTACATTTCAGAGAAATTATAAGCACATATTAAATTCTTGCTTTGGATTGTTTTTGTCAGTGTTGAGCCGTCATATGGCAATATGTGATATTGACACTGGTAGTTTTTTATGGCAGTGGTAGTAGGAGTTCTCAGTAAAGTTTATCTCCTCTTGACCTTATGTCCCTTTTTTTGTCCTGCCAGAAAGTCTCAGAGCCTATTGTGTATTTTGAAATAATTAGAAGAGAATAATTTGAACGTTTCTACCATAAAGAAAAGACAAATATTTAAGGTGATGAATATCCCAGTTATACTCATTTGATCTTTACAAATTACATGAATTAAATTATCCCATATACCCTGAAAATATGTATATCTATTCCATATCAACTTTATTTATATTTATGAGACAGCGTCTCAATCTGTCACCCAGGCTGCCGTGCAGTGGCACAATGTCAGCTCACTGCAACCTCCACTCCCTGGGCTCAAGCGATTCTCCCATCTCAGCCTCTGTGGTAGCTGGGACTACAAGCGCTTACCACCACACTTGGCTAAATTTTTTTTCTTTTGTATTTTTAGTAGAGATGAGGTTTCACCATTTTGCCTAGGCTGGACTTGAACTCCTGAGCTCAAAAGCCATCTGCCTGTCTCGGCTTCCCAAAGTGCTGGGATTACAGGCCTGAGTCACCATGCCCAGCCTAAAATTTTTTTTAAAGTCTCAGAACAGTTTAAGTACAGTAAGATCCATCCTGAGTATGTGTGTTTACCCAACATCAATACATATGTTTTCTAAGTTTTTATGTATGCTGTTATTTCTGTCTTAATAAAAGACTACTTAAGAGATTAGTCTTCACAATTCCAAAGTAACCTAATGATTCAAATCATTGGGAGGGAGATAGACAGGGAGAATTTTGAGGAAATGATTATGTTGTATCATGTAGCAGAAACAGATTGTTTTAAAATTAGTTTTGAAAAATGGCATGGCATCTTACAAACCTGAGTATCTGACTACATACATATCTAGGCAAACATTAAAGTTTTCTCTTAATGTTTATTTCAGGAGTGGTAGCCTTTCCAAATCCAGAGTGGTAATACATGAGTGAATTAGATATTTAGTATCTCTAGGCATATGTGCTAAGAGAACATTGGAATAATTATGCAAAAATTCAAGGTCTGAAAGGAGTTTTGGTTTGATATTTGCAAAAGGGGCAACTCAGACCCAAATTTTAAATGGAATTAACTAGATAAGAGGAAATCCTATAAAGTAGTTACAATAAATAATATTAGTAAATTTTAATATCTATGCTCTTTTGTAAAAAAGGTATATAGTAAAAGAAATTATGTGTATAGAAAAAAGGTCTGTGAAAAAAAATTGCCAAATAACAACTAGAATTAATTTGGTAGACTGGTTATCTCCCTCATAAAATGAGAAAATGTAAAATAATTTTAAAATCATCTGAAATAATTTTATAGGCACATAATTCATTTCTCTACATGTAGCTTAAAAATAATGAAAACCCAAAACATGTAACAAGATCAGAAATTAAAATTGTGTGTAGCTATCTAATAGCAATTCAGGCTTTCTAGTTCTTCAAGTTCTCTGAAGCTACTTAGAAATCTCTGGGGAAATTGGCATAAGCTACTTACCAATATGCATATTTCTTTGGCTGTTGTTAGTCAACTTTCTAAAAAATTTGTGAACTAACAATCAATGTATACCTAACAGCCTGAGGCTATGATTTACTTTGTGGCTTTTAAACTTTTAGCATAAATGATTAGTTGATTTTGCTTATTTGTCTTTTTCTTCCTTAAAGATTTGCTTTCTTGATTTATTAATGTGATTAGTGAATTAAAATTCAAAATTGTTTTTGACCTACTTCATTTCTCCTTTACATATCTTATTTCTTTTCTTCTTAATAAGTTGTTGAATATGTTAATCTTTATCAAGTTTCAATAACTCAGGGTACTTAAATAGAATAAAAAGATAAAACCTAGTGTATGGCTGCTACTCATGGACTGGGTAATTAAAGTCTTTACTGTAAAACTTTGCTCTGGGCTTTACCACTACAATTTTTCCAAGATCTGCAGTTACCACAAAGGCATGGACATGAATTTCCAAGATACTATGTTGCCCCTAACTGTGATCCTTTATTTCTACTTACGGTAAAGAAAGCAGAAGAAAAAATAACATAAAATAAGTTGATCGTTTTTCAAAGCTAGAGATCCTTTTGATAATTTATTCCAAATGAACCTTTAAAAATGGTAACTTTTAGTCACATGTCATTGTTTCATTCTTGTGGTATAATTCAAAAAAATGAATACTACAGTTACTTTTTATAAATGAACAGATGTTAATAGCTCAGAAGTAGAGCAGGGCCTTTTTCATCTCAGTGTTGTATCACTGAGTGGATAGTTACCTAGGTGAAAATATTTTTTAAGCAAATCCAGTACATGATTTGTCATTTTATAAATATCACCTTAGGTTTATTTATTTCTTACTGTGCTGTCATGCACAGATATAAAATCTTCATAGGAGGTATTCTATCAGTCTACCAAATGTTGTCTTATGTTTTCCATTTGATCTTTTACAGAAACGTACCATGTCTACTCCACTATTTTTATAAGTAAATCTCATTGCCAGAGTTGTCTTTTTCTAAGTAGTAACTGTATGAGAAAATATATACGAGAATGATTTGCTGTGTTTTCAGATTTGTGTAATTTTACAAGCCACTAACCACTGTGTTTCTGAAATACTCCTTTTCTCATGAAAATGTGAATAATGGTCTCAGTGTTACAATTTGTAGTTTTTAAAATTTGGCATGTTTATCAGATTCATCTTTGAACGGCCAATTGAAACAAAAATTGAACATTTTTGGAGATAGCTTTTAACTACAAGACTTTTGATTCCTTAAATGTCTTAGATACTTGGGATTACTAAAATCTCAATTTCCTCTCAAACTGAGAATGTTTGCACTAATAGTAAAGGCAAAGAAAATAACGATATTCAGGTAGAGAATAAAGAGAAATATATGATAATCATATGGTGAGAAAATAGGTATAGGACAGAATATTTGTGAAAAATAAGAAATTGTTACATGAATTACTTGAAAAACATTTAAATTGCCCTCGAAGCTTAAGATTTATAATTATCAAAATAATTGACACACCTTCAGAGGAGTGATTATAATATTTCTTTGAAAAAATCATTTTAGAATGATCATATATTTTGCATTTATCTGATTTACTGGGAAATAGCTTTGTCTATTTTGTCAAATGCACACACACGTAATACATGTGTATACAAGAGGCATTATTTCAAAATGGCTTAATCAGCATCCACAGAAAGAAATATGCATTTGCAGAACCTATTGTGTTCCAGCAGGGGGCTATCGTGCATACATACAAATTAATAGCATGTTTGTTTACTTCAGTTTTCAAGTGAGGGGGGAAATAATGCAGGAGCAACAACAGCAGTAAAAGCCTCTTAGATTTGGGAAGCAAATTTCATATGTTCTATCAGTAGATGTGGGGAAAACATTGCCAGATGTGTCACAAAGCAACTAAATTATGTGTTTAATACAGTGGGGGAAAATCTTATGCTGCTACCATAATATTAGCTGTACACACACTAGCTTTGATAATGTGAAAATTTAAAAGTAAGTGTTGAAGTGCCCTATGACAGCCATTTTTAATCAGTTCAATTTCTTGTTAGGAGGCAAAGAAGAAGACAGAAGACTTGCACACTTTATTTTATTTACTTCAGGTGCACAGGTAGAAATTTACATATTGGCCATACAATCATGTACAATTTTATTTTTTTATATCACTAAAATTTATTTGCCACATTTTGTAGAAATTGCAGAGCTCTAAGTTATGCCAACAAATGAAAATAATTCTAATACTCATATAAACACATTTGGTTTAGAAAAAGGAACTTAATTACATACATTTACTATGGCATGGATCCACAGCATACATCCTCCACATGAGCCTATGAAACCTGGATTCACCACCAGGACAGTGAGATCATGAGTCCTTTCTCTCAACCTGGATTATCACCAATCTATGTCTTTATGTGTTCCCATTTAATACCCTTATCTTTGAAGTATTTGACTTCAAAGACTTGGATGACTTATGTAGCATTTTCAATTCTTTTAAAGCCAAGTGGTTTCAGAAATGAATATTAAAAGATTTTTGTTTATTTTTAAGGTTTTTTTCCCCTATTGTTAGCAAGCTTTTTTGAAAGACTTGTTGTTATGTATCTGGTAAAATTTGACATTTTTATGGCATTGTACTTTATCCCTACTTTAAGCGACCTAAGAATAGCAAGTAGGTATGGAAAATGTTGGAGCCATACATATATGGAAACAATTTATTTACACTGTGAAAATTCCACTGAGGGCCAACATTTTTCTCATTATGATTCTAAAACATGTTTTAAAAAAATCTCAGAAATGTAGGTCTAGCTTCCTTAGGTATTATGTCTTAGTACCTTCACCAATAATGCTATATACTTATGTGTTATTGTATAATTATGTACATGTAATATATTTATGTGTATGTAAATATAGAATTAATGTATCTGATTACCAGCATACAATGATAAATAAGAAGATCTTAAAACTAAAGTGTTAATATTCCATTAGGCAACCAGGTGTATCAATTTAATTAATTAATTTAGAGATGGGGTCTTGCTCTGTTGCCTTGGCTGGTCTTGAACTCCTGGACACAAGCAGTCCTCCTGCCTCAGCCTCCAAAGTGCTGGGATTACAGGTGTGAGCCACCATGCCCCGCCTCAATTTGAATAGTCAGGAGAAAGGTTATTTTGATTAAAGTACATCTAAGGACAACTTGAATTTAACTCACTTTTGATGGTCTAGTTTGAAAAATATTTTGATTGGACACTTTTCACTATCATGTATTATTTTAAACCCATCTTAGTGTAGTATACAATTTTATACATGCTTTTTATAGTCAGTTTATGCTGATAATGCCATATCACATTTAAAATATCCTTGGGAGTGAGAAAAGAGAAATAAATAAAAATGAAAATTTTAGAAGAATATTTTACTGGTCTGAAAACAGAAATAAATATTTTGTTGCTTTATTGACTAACATTTGTAGGGCTTTGAATGATGTGCTTAGATTATTTATTCTGTGTACAGACATTGTGCATAGGAAATCATGTCTTAGTTCTGAAAGTTCACTTGTCCTCCAGATTGTCAGTATTAAGAAAGTTCACTTTGCTAAGTTTGCTCTTGCTCTTTAATAATTAATCAAAATCTAATATTAGCAAATACACTTTATTGCAAATGAAACAAGACTGTAAAGAACCATAATAGAAAGTATTTTCTAGTTTAATCCAAATTATTTTAGTCTCTACATGTTGCCATTTAGTTTTCTGCTGTGAGATCTTGCAGCTCATTGTTTTTCTAATCAGTTATGTAAAGTCTTACAAAGTCATGGCTGTTTTTAAAACTATGTCTTATTAAATGCAAATTGTATTTTTCACTTTGTCAGGCAGCAAATAGTAAAACCCATTTCTCTCTCTGTACATATGATTCTCAAACATATTATTAAATATTAAAAAGTAAAGAAACACTTTTATTGTTTAATTTTATTTATCATGAGCAAATAGATATTTCTGACCTTTTAAGGAGTGTTTTAGGGTATATTGCAATTGATACCAAGTTTAGAAACTATCTGTATCCTTGTGATGTCATTTGGACTCCATCTTGTGTCAGAAATTTCTGGCATAAAGTTGTTATGTTAACACAAATCTTAATATAATATGCTAAGTTAAAAAATCCTAATGATCTGTTTATTTTATAGTTTATGTTTTCAATATAATTATAATCCTGAAGGGAGTTCTGATTGAATGCAATCGTATTTTAATTTTTACTAGAAATTTACTTATATATAAGTCAGCTGTAACAAGTATTATGACACTCATTTCTAAATAAGGAATTGAATATTTGAAAACAGTATTTTCAGGTTAAAGCACAGTTCCGAACGTGTATTTTCAGAGTAGTAAATTGGTGGTATCTACTTATCTAAGGTTTTAATACCTAATGCAATAATAGAGCCCCATCAATATATGGCTAATAGCACATATAAAGTATCTGCTAGTAGTCCATCTCTCATAAAACCGCCTTTAGCTTTAATTCAAATCCATTGATTCCTATTCCAGTTAAAACCAAAGAACTTAATATGTCTTTTAATCCTTTTATTGTAAGCTAGGATAAAATTAATTTTACCCTAGAACTGCACAAAGCCAATTAACATGATCTTTAGAGTTATTTAGTAAAGTGCTTCAAACTGTTAAATTTATCTTGACCTCTTGGTTGCACTCTCTGACTGCTTTTTAAATGAAGTAATCAATATCTCATAGCCCTTTAAATAGCTTAAACTTCTCAAATATTTTACCTGTATTCTAGTTAAGCTGTAAGTAAAGTGTTTACTCCTGTTTGTATAAATCTAAAGTCAATTATGCTAAATCTGAAGACAATTATGTACTTTTGAAGAGCACTGTATGAAGTAAATCGTTGTTTTAATCAAAATTAAAGCCTCATATTTTGTTCTAAGTAACCCAATAATGAGACCACATATCATTTTCACACAGAACATGTATTCTGTTTGCAACTTAAAATGTAGAATATTTATGTCCTTTACCATCACATGTATCTTCTGTTTTCTACACAGGGCTAGTTGAAGGTATTAATTTTCTTACGGTGATAGGGTGATCAACCGTCCTGTCAAGAAAATGGATCTCCATGTCATCCCTCAGCATGATTAAATGGGGGCATGTCTCTGTGAAAAAAATACCAAATTTTCATGAGACAAGTGAAATTGTAGAAAGCTTTACTTTTACAGAATTATTTTATTTTTAGTATCTCAAAATCTTTCATTTGGTTGTCATTCTATTTGTAGGATAACATTGCAACTAATTACATATTTCTTCTGTTAACAGAAAATACAGGCAAACCAATCATTTAAAGATATTTCCAAATTTGAAAAACTATAGGAATGAGAAATTGCCGTGTTATTTTTAGAACAGTAGCAGGGATGGGCATCTCTACCTTATAGAATCACTAATCAGTCAGTGTCTCCTGTAGGGACTCCTTTTTTTCTTCTTTTTTACCTCTTTCCTTATTAACAAAGGGCTATCATCTTTTTAGATCTGAATCCTGATAAAAATTACATACTGTAGAAATTCAGTAGTGTTAATTGCCAGTTGGATGGTGTTCTTAGGCGCCTATGTACATGCCAAACTTTAAACTACACCAAGTGATGTACTTGACAGCTAATTAAGATTTCATATTTTGGCTACTTAGCAGAGGGCACCTGTTACTATTCTTTCTATTAGCTTAGGAATAAAATTTACAGATGACTGAAAGTACACTATTAAAACTTCCCTGAAGTCTTAATTCCTTCCCAGGAGTGGGAGTTAAGACAAAATTGAGGCAATTAAACAAAAGGAACATAGAGAAGGTGGGGGACCAGGGATGGAGGCGGAGCTCACCAAATGCCCCTGTTGTTTAATTTCCTACTGGAAGCAGCCCATGTGTGCTTCTGTGCCCCCTCCCGCTTTAAGCAGTGGCTGTTGCAGAGGCTGAACGGCTGGGGTCAATGCCTTGCCTATTGATCAGTATCCCTGCAGTCCCTTGCTCCAGCAGCTGCTTCATTGGCTTCTTTCAGGGCCTGCTTCAGTACATTAGAATAGAAATCCATAACCAGAGCTGTGCTCATCCAAGCAGGGGAAGAAACTAAATTAAATGGTATAAAACAATCTTGGATCAGGAGTTCGTGCCAATTCATCTTGATCTAAGATGTCACACCAGGCTCTCTGTCTGAGCACCTGGGCTAGAGGCAGCCATAGTGAAAATAGATGGAGCTGCGATCATTCATTTGTCAGCTAAGGAGCAAGGCAGCGGTTAGCAATTCCCTTCTGCAGAGGTCAGCTGACAGAACAATCAGTGCAACTGCAGAATAGAGCTTTCCTTTGAACTATTGTTATGGAGCATGCTCTTGCTGAGACATGGGGGAGGGGAGCTCGGTTTGCTTCCTGTTTCAAGAATGCTATGTAAAGAGTAAAATAAATAGTACATGAATCTAGATGCAGGGCCACAGAGCTTTTCCTCCTGTGCCTGTTCTTATACATAAACAAAGTTGGTTTTAAATGTGTGCCCTGAGATACAGATTATCAGACTGTTACATATCCATTTTTCTAGAATTAAGGTTCCTCTAAACACAGAGGCAATGACTTATTGATTTTTTTTCTTAGTATGGTTACACTTTTCGGTGTTTTTTCCCCTGTTTAGTTACCATAGCTATCACAGATTGGTGTCATACTTTGAATCTGTAATGACATATTCCTGCTACTACTTTTACTGACACTTCCTTTGTGTCTTTAAAACACTAGAAAATTTCCATGAAGAGAGAAATGCATACTTTGGTATCAGACTAGAAGATATTTTAAATACTAATTTAAAATATTTTTATTAAAAAATGTAATTCACAAAATATGATTTCACGACAAAATAATTTGTAACACTGGAGCATCATTAATCAACCTGCAGGTGATCTGAAATATCCTATGCAAAATTCAACAAATTAAGAAAATGGATCATAACCAAAATTTTACTTGAGCAATTAGAATAGTTTTAAAAATAAATCTGTTATCTGTGGGCTCCTTTCAGATTTTTCCTTTCTATACACTACTTAAAAGTGAATGGCAAACATCCAGAACTAACTTAAAAAAAAAAAAGTATGATATGCAGAAGCTAAGAAACCATAACAGCAACAACAAATCTTTTTTGTACTCATAATCGCACCAAACATTTTGGGAATCCAAGTAGGTAATACTCTCTGGTGTTAACCATCTTAGTTTTCTAGGTAACCAACTCTTCTTTTTCCCTTATGTGCTCTAATGCCACTTTCTCAGTTCTTTTTCAATTATTAGATTCTTTATAATATCCTATAATTTCCATTTCTTAGATTCAATTAGGTCTCCTTGCCAACATCCAGATTTTTTTGTGCCTTCCAGCACAGTTAAACAATGGAATTTAAAGTATACACTATAAAGTCACGTCCTCCAGAAATTTTTTAAAGTTCTAGAAAGGCTGTATCTACTTTTCTTGAAAAGATTGTTTTGTTTTAATCAGGATTTTTAAAAGGAACTTAGGACATGACATTTCAAATCTTTCTGCCATATTTCTGTCTTCTCAGGCCTCACCATGTATCATAAAGCTGTCTACTTCCTGTATCTTCTGTTTAACATCACAAAACCAAATCCACTGTAATCTCTCATCTTGATTTCTTCAGTATCCGCCAAGTGATCACCCTACTTCTAATATTCTTTATAGTGTGCTTACAGTGGATTTTTGAAAGCTTAAATCTAATTAAGTTATGCTATAGTTTAAAACCCATCTTGCACATCTTCCCACTGTTTGTGGGATACAAATTGGAATGTGCATATGACCTACAGAATCCTATATAGTCTGGCCTTTGCCTGCCTCTCCTGCTTCATTTTCTCCTCTAGGGTTATAGAGTTCCAGCCAATTTACTTGTCCTTGAAATAGAAATCCACAGGCCACTTCATGCTTTAAGTTCCTGAACGTACTGTTCTTTACATCCAGAAAGTTCTCATTGTAATCTATATATTTCTAGATTATAGTAATCTGTAATCTATATATTTCTAGTGCCTGTTTAGTACTCCTTAAGTTCAATGAGGGCAGGGCTTTACTTTTCTTATATTAATTTTATCTAGCATAATGCCAGGCATACATAAGACCTGCAGTTCTTACATGTTGAATATCTGAGTTCAGTAATGGATGGAATGAACGCCTACCACCACTGGTTCTTATTGTTCTCCACCTGATCATTATGTGAGTCTTCTTTTGGTTTTCCTTGACACCAGTCTTGTTTGACCTGACAGTTCATCCTTCATACTGCCGCTACCATGATTTAAAAGTGAATGAATCTAACATCACCACCTTATACAAAACTGTTCAGTGGCTTTCAATTAACCGTAGGTTAGAAGTCTTCAGCTTGCCATACAAAGGCTTTTCATGGTTTGGCACCTCTTTAGTTTGCCTTACGTCCAGTAATACAGAACAACAAAGCAAAACAAATAGATAAAATAGAACAAAATATCAAAAAGTATTCAGAGAGCCTTGCTACTAATTTCTGGGTTGGCATACTGAGCTTTGAGTGACCTTTGTTGTACTCATTTAATCAACATATAAAGCAAAGAACTGAAAGGGACCAGAAAAACTGGGTGGATTAATATTAGAAAAAGCAGAAAGCTGACCTCCAATCAAGATGGCTCCAGGAGTTCACTTTTTTAATCCTCCTGTGTCAAATACATTGCTATGATGGATAAAATATACAAAGAGAAAACCAAAGAGACATAACTGACTCAAAAAAGATGTCTCTATAGACCAGTAATGAAATAGAAATGTAATGATCTGGGCTGAAACCATTAGCTGCTTTCCAGAAGCAGGCTTTTGGCTCCTATGAGCTAAAGAGGACTTAAAATACATCATGAATAAAATGTAAAGCCAGGAGCTAGGCTGTGGCTTTCTCAGTTCCTGAAAGGACATTGAAAAGATCTGAGTGCATTGCTACTCAGAAAAAAAATGGTAAGAGGAAAATGCGTGTATTAAGTATGTGACTGGCAATGTTAACCATAATATGAAATAGTGAAAATAAGTGAGTGCTCTTCAACATAAGAAACTAGAAACAAAACAGAGAGAAGAGATAATCTAAAGGTAGTAGAGGAGAAATCATAAAAATAAGAGCAGACATTAATGAGATAGAAAGCAATGATACATAAGATCAAAACCAAAGTATTTTTTTAAAAATAATCTGAGACTGGGCAAAGTGGCCCATGCCTGTAATCCCAGCACTTTGGGAAGAGAAAGCAGGAAGATCACTGGAGGCCAGGAGTACGAGACCACCTTGGGCAACATAGTGAAACCCTGTCTCTACAAAAATAAAAACCAAAACAAAAATGATTTGGTAAAATATATGTTTCCAGGAAAACTTTGGGAAAAGCATGAAAAATAATATTAGAGAAGGTATAAATGTACGATATTTAAAGGATCCATAGCTGCTGGTATACTTAAGTTTTTTTAATCATGTAGAGAATACTATAAATAATTTCATACCAATACATTTAAAAATGTAGATGAAATCTTTTAAAATTATAATCTGCCGGAAATGATTTAAGAAAGTCAAACTAAATAAGGAGCTGTTAAAGAATATAAACTTATAATAAATATTCCTTCCTTCATCCTACTTTTGCCACCGTCTCCTACCCTCTGACTGTAGATAAGGAGTGTCCCGAGATACAGACTCTTCATAGTTTTAGAGGAGAATTTTCATGAAACTTCAAGAATCCTTCAACTGTTTTCAAGGAATGTTGGAAGAGGGGCCTCGGGGACTGAAAGAGTGAACATTACTTAACTCATTTTTTGAGGCTTGTATTATGTTGATACTAAGTATAGAAGATGAAAGGAAAATTATAGAGCAATCTCACTTATAAACATAAATGTAAAAAAGCCTATTAGCAAATTTAGTTCAAGGTCTGTCTGCTGGTGTGTTTATCTATCGGTGTATCTGTCTGTCACTGCCCATCCATGCATACATTTACCCAGGGTTTACCCCAGATATGGAAGCATAGTTCAAGGCCAGAAAATATATTAATTTATTTCAGGTAACATTGATATGATTAAATAATAGATATAAAATTTGAAAAGGTCAGAATTGTTGTGACCTTTAGGGCAGGAGGACAAGTCAGTGAGGTCAAGACAGTCTATGGTAGACTTTGATAATACCCAGGTTGGTTAATTACTTTATTAAAATTGGAAACCTTTGGAAAACATCAGTATTTTATAAAGTTTGTTAGTTGTGTACATGTTTGTCATGATTTCTATGTATATTTTCTAACAATTCTGTGGATGCTTGTAATGCATAATAAATATCAAAAAATAATGGTAGACTATTTTTAGAGTGGAGTAGAATGAAAAAAGGGCAGGACTGTGCAACTCTTAAACGAGTGTGGCAGGAGTGAGGTTGAAAAAGGAAATTTTTAGAAGTAATATTGTGTATTAGGAATGTTAATTTCCTATTGGTATCCTAGTAAAGATATAAAAAATTTAAAAATATTTTTGCATATCCTTCTGCTCTTTCTTAATATGAGACTATGCTGAACTTTGCTCCAGTAACAAGTATTTCTTCAAATATCTGATTGCTGTTTTGCATTCTGGCCCATACTGGATGAAACAATCATCCTTCTCCTCCTTGTATGGCCCAACCCTCTTACTGGCTGGAATACTTATCCTTTAAGTCTTAAATCCAACATGTTCTTGTTTTTTCATGCACTTGTGAGATTCTTAGAAACCTAGGCTATTTATTTTCATGCTTGTAATTTTCTGATCCAAAGTGGATGCCTAATAAATATTTGTTCAATTAATGGACAACTTAATAAATTACTCAATGGACAATCTTTCTAAAAAAAAAGTATTGAGATAAGACTTATGTTCTGTAAAAGTCATCCTTTTAAAATGTTGAATTCAGTGATTCCTAGCATATTTGGGGTTGTGCAGATACTACCTCAGTCTAATTTTAGAACATTTTCATTGCCCCCAAAAACTAGTACTAATTAGCGATTGTTAACCATTTTACCCCACTCCACTAATCTGCTTTCTGTCTCTGTGGATTTACCTATTGTGAACATTTCATATAAATGGCATCATACAATATCTGGTCCTTTGTGACCAGCTTCTTCCTCTTAGCATAATGTTTTCAGCATCATTCATGTGGCATGTATCAGTACTTCATTCCTTTTTATTGCTGAGTAATCCAATTTTGAATGGATATACCTAGGTTGGCACAAAAGTAATCACAATTTTTGCCACTGAAAGTAATGGCAAAAACTGATTACTTTTGCACCAACTTAATACGTTTCCCTTATTATTCAGTTGATGGACGCTTAAGTTGTTTCCAAGCCTATTTTGAAGAATGCTGCTAAGAGCATCCATGTACACGTCTTTGTGTGTACATGTGTGTCGTTTCTCTTTGGGAGATACCTTGGAGTGGAATTGCTGGGCCACATGGTAACTCTATGTCAAACTTGTTGAGGAACTGCCAAACTGTTTTGCAAAGTAGTTGTGCCATTTTTATCATGCGCCCCAACAAAGCATGAGGGTTTCCATTTCTGTGCGTCCTCTACAGCACTGCGATGATCTTTTTCATTGCAGCCATTCTAGTGGATGTGAAGTGGAATCTCATTGTGGTTTTGCGTTGCGTTTTCCTAATGACTAATGATATTTAGCATCCTTTCATGTGCATATTGACCATTCACACATCTTTGGAAAAATATCTATTCAGATTGTTCTTACTATTGAGTCATAAGAGTTTTTATATATCCTGGAGATAATTTGTATTAGATCCATGGTTTGATAAAGAGTCTCTCGGAGTCTGTGGGTTGTCTTTATCCTTTCTTGATTGGTCTTTTCAAGCACAAAAGTTTTTAATATTGATGAAATCATATGTAAAATTTTTTAAAAAATTACTCATGCTTTTGATATCATATCTAAGAAATCATTATATAGCCCCAAATTACAAACATATACACCGATGTTGTCTTCTTAGAGTTCTTTTGTTTTAGCTCTTAGATTTAGGACTATGATCAATTTTCAGGTTTTTTTTTTTTTTTTTTTTTTGCGTGTTGAAAGATGGGGTCTATCTAAATTCATTCTTTTGTAACCATTTCTCTTAGTGCCATTTGTTGGAAATACTGTTCTTTCCGGAATGTGCAATATTGAATGTTTTTCTAATCCTATGTCTTTTTTCTATTGATTTGTTTTAAATTGAGATTCTATGTTTCGGTTTTCAGGTTGCTTATCAAGTGTCCCACAAATGAAAAAAATTTCTACATCTTATGAGGAAAGACGAAAGCAAGCTACTGCTATTGTTTTACTTGGAGTAATAGGAGCTGAATTTGGTGCTGAAATTGAACCTCCTAAGCTATTGACCAGACCTCGAAGCTCTAGCCAAATCCCTGAGGGATTTGGGTTGACTAGTGGTGGATCCAACTACTCGCTGGCCAGACATACCTGTAAGTTTTAAAATTTCTAATGCTGATCATTGCTTCTTAATACATATTATTTGTCAGCAAAATCTCATAATACTGAATATATCCTGAATTTTAACTGATTTAGATTGCTTGCATAAAGTTAGAAAGCAGTACAGTCTGAAACATTTCCCATTAGTTACAGTAACCTGAACTCCTTTTTAAAAGTTAAAACTTAGTCTTTTAAGTGCTTTTCTCAAAATACACATTTCTGACCTTTGTATTTTTGCAATGTTGGTCAAGATTTTAGCCAAAATTTATGAATGCTAGCTTCAAGTTAAAACTTCTAAAATAATTTCTGGAAAACTATGCAGTTTGTTCTCAATCTGGTGTGAAAAGTCAGGGGTGGGGTAGAACACCAGTCTTTTCTTTTGAAAAGAAAATCTATTTATTCACCTTTCAATAAGTTAATGCCCAATACATATTTGTTAAATTAATGGGCATATTAGTAAATTAGTATGTATATGTAATACATATAAAACATGTTTATTGAAAAGAGCTTACATGATGAATTGTGAAATACCCCTGTAATTTAAAAAATACTCCAGTAACAGTTTTAAAATGACTACAGACTATAACAATCAAAATTCAAAGGGCTATGTCTTTCTACTGTCTTTGGTTCTATGCTTGGTATGTTAATAATGGATAAGGGTGCTTTAAAATAAGCTGTTTTCATACTGGGTGTCAGAACTCCTTTTAGTAAGGTCAAAGTGGCATGTGGCACCATATGGCAAAATTATTTCTAATAAATTGTGTTCTCTTAAGGAATAAATACAGTCCTGACTACATCACAAAATATTCTTGTAGAACAAAATGCAATAGAGCATTTTGCTTTTTGGCCTTTAAGAGAAAAAGATGCATGTTACTTTGTTATTCATGACAGCAGTGAACTTCACTGGACCACATACTCTTGCTGTAAAACTCAGGGCCATGTTAGTGACTTCTATTATGAAAGCCCTTCAGTAGACTTAGCTGCCCCTCCTATCACTTTTTTTGAAAGACTTCATTCAACAAATACTTGTTGGTGATCATCTCTTAATCTCAATTTGAGAATCAGAGTAATAACATTTAAATTTAAACAATACCACCACCTGCCACAATAAAACAACTATTTTGAGCACTGTTTTTTTTTTTTTTAGCTCCTTACATGCATTAACTCACTTCATCCTTGTAATAACCCTCTAAAGTGGATCCTTCTTACCTCCATTTTTTGCATAAAGCTGGTGGGGCATAGAGAGGTTTCATTACTTTGTTAACCTGGCAAAGATCATACCTTTGGGAAAGGAGTTTTGTTTCCAACGAGTCTGCTGTTCCAGAACTCATGCTTTTGACCATTATGCAAACTGCTGCTGTTCAGTGGCTCCCAATTGGAAAGGGCTTAATGACTAATGTGGACTATAACTTTACAATTTATTTATTTTATTTTTTGAGACAGAGTCTCTCTCTGTTGCCCAGGCTGGAGTGCAGTGGCGCAGTCTTGGTTCACTGCAACCTCTGCCTCCTTGGCTGAAGCGATTCTCCTGCCACAGCCTCCTGAGTAGCCGGGATTACAAGCATAGGCCACTACAACTGGTTAATTTTTGTATTTTTTATAGATATGGGGTTTCCCCATATTAGCCAGGCTGGTCTCAAACTCCTAACCAAAAATGATCCACCTGCCTCAGAGCCTCCCAAAGTGCTGGAATTACAGGTGTGAGCCACTGCACCAGGCTATAACTTAACATTTAAAAACCCTTACTTTCCTGTCTTTCCTCTCATTTGATCTTCAGAATAAGCTTAAGATTTCTTCAAAGTGATTCAGCCAAAAAGTAGTAAAACCTAAACTTGAACTCAAGTGTCTTGCAACCTGAAAACCATTTCCCATTTCCACCTGGGCACATTACTCTCCTTCTGCTGCCAACAACTGCATGCTTACTGGCCCCTACCTCCAACTCAGGCTTACTTATCTTTTCTCAATTTCTTCATAATCGCCGGTATCTATTCCTAAAACCCTCCTCAAATCTCACCATTTCTACAAAGGCATCTTTAATTAGTCTAGCTTCTCTGTCACTTCAGATAGCCCAGAACTTAACATAAGTAGAGTAGTTTCTTATACAGAAGCTTGGCATTAGAATATTAGAGGTTAATAAAACTTTGACATGATTTGGTTTAGTGGCTTTCAAATTTTTTTGCTCAGGATCTCCCTAAGAGTGTCAAGAAATACCTAATCCTTAGCACATTTTATGTTGACAGCTATTTAATTGCAAAATATATTTTCACAGTATCTTGAGGAGATTGTGAATATTGATGTTTAAAAATAAAACTTATGGCTTTTTCTAATATAGTCATTAGAACATTTAACTGTTTCATCTCCATCATCATCAATTTTTCATAAATACCTGAACAGATTTTCCATTAAAAGTCAGAAATCTTAAATCCTTGATTGTTTGCTTTGAAGTGGAAGTTTCTACCCTCACAGTTTTAGGGAAGGGGAGATCATTAGCGAATTTAGCATCCAGAAATCAATTCCATTAAACTATCTAGGTCTTAAAACTATTTGTGCTTTTAAATCTATCTATTCCTTGAAAGTTTCAAGATACTCCCATTTGAAGAGGGTTACTGAAGTATAACTATTTGTGCTTTTAAAACTGTCTATTCCTTGAAAGTTGTTGCTGTTAAGAAATTACAACCAAACATGTTAGACTTAAGCAGTAAACCCACTTCTTAAGTCTAACATGTTTGGTTGTAATTTCTCAACAGCATCCTTTTGTATTTGATATTTTCCTGCAAGGAAAGTAAAAATAAATGCTGTTTCCTTTAGAATTTTTCCAATGCTTAGTACAAATATCTGTATATAAATGTGGTAACATGGTGAATTAACGAACTGTTAGTTGGTTGCATTCAGGCCCTGGGCTGGATGCTGGGTAGATTAGTTTACATTTGATTATCCTTCTTATGTAAAAGAGTACTGTTGTCATCACTTTTCTAACCATAGTTTATCTTTACACAAAATTCTATTATTTGTGAATTAGCTTCTATATGACTTTTCTTTTAATTGTAATAATTTTAATTTTAATTTTTTAAAACTATATTGCACTTTAGGTTCTGGGGTACATGTGCAGAACATGCAGGATTGTTGCATAGGTACATACACGGCAATGTGGTTTGCTGCCTCCATCCCCCGTCACCTATATCTGACATTTCTCCCCATGTTATCCCTCCCCAACTCCCTACCCCTGCTGTCCCTCCCCTATTCCCCCACAACAGACCCCAGTGTGTGATGCTCCCCTCCTTGTATCCATGTGTTCTCATTGTTCAACACCCGCCTATGAGTGAGAACATGAGGTGTTTGATTTTCTGTTCTTGTGTCAGTCTGCTGAGAATGATGGTTTCCAGATTTATCCATGTCCCTACAAAGGACACAAACTCATCATTTTTTATGGCTGCATAGTATTCCATGGTGAATATGTGCCACATTTTCCTTGTCCAGTCTATCGTCGATGGGCATTTGGGTTGGTTCCAGGTCTTTGCTACTGTAAACAGTGCCACAGTGAACATATGTGTGCATGTGTCTTTATAATAGAATGATTTATAATCCTTTGGATATATACCCAGTAATGGGATTGCTGGGTCAAATGGAATTTCTATTTCTAGGTCCTTGAGGAATCACCCCACTGTCTTCCACAATGGCTGAACTAATTTACACTCCCACCAACAGTGTAAAAGCGTTCCTATTTCTCCACATCCTCTCCAGCATCTGTTGTCTCCAGATTTTTTAATGATCACCATTCTAACTGGCGTGAGATGGTATCTCAGTGCGGTTTTGATTTGCATTTCTCTAATGACCAGTGATGATGAGCATTTTTTCATGTTTGTTGGCCTCATACATGTCTTCTTTTGAAAAGTGTGTGTTCGTGTCCTTCGCCCACTTTTGAATGGGTTTGTTTGCTTTTCTTATAAATCTGTTTTCGTTCTTTGTATATTCTGGATATTAGCCCTTTGTCATATGGGTAGATCGTAAAAATTTTTTCCCATTCTGTTGGTTGCCAGTTCACTCTAATCCTGAAACAAATCTTGAAACAAATCCTTGAAATACACTAAAATAGAACCTCCTGAAAGCATAAATTTCACGGAACCTACAAAACAAAGATATAATAATTTTTTTAAAAAAACAAGGTATTCAGGCAACAAATAGCATAATGAATAGGGCAGTACTTCATATCTCAATACGAATGTTCAATGTAAATGGCCTAAATGCTCCACTTAAAAGGTACAGAATGACAGAATGGATAAGAATTCACCAACCAGGTACCTGCTGTCTTCAAGAGACTCACCTAACACATAATGACACATAAACTTAAGGTAAAGGAGTAGAAAAAGATATTCCATGCAAATGGACACCGAAAGTGAGCAGGAGTAGCTATTCCTATATCAGACAAAATAAATTTTAAAGCAACAGCAGGAAGACAAAGAGGGACATTATATAATGCTAAAAGGACTTGTCCAACAGGAAAATACCACAATTTTAAATCTATATACACCTAACACTGGAGCTTCCAAATTTACAAAACAATTACTGCTAGAACTAAGAAATGAGATAACAACACAATAATAGTGGGAGACTTCAGTAGTCCACTAACTATAATAATTTTATTTGAAAATTGTTACTACTATCATTAGAAAAAAATGGAAAGGGGGAAAAGAGGGATTTGAAAAGCTGTGGTGGCGTAGAAACAGATTTTTAAAAGAAGTCTTGGGAATCGAAGGGCCTTAGTACTAATCATTTGGGTTGTTAAAAGATAATAAGTTGAACTACATGTAAAGCGATTCAGGAGTGTATTTCTGGCATGAGCTCAACCTGGGCTGAACTGCACTATGGGGAGGGACTTTCACATAGTTTCTCCTCACCTTTCCCAATGAAAGTAAAGAAAATTTATCCAACCATTTTGAATATTTAAGTGTTTTAGAACCTGGCTTGTTGTTTGAGCATTTTGGGTGAAGGACTAGCTATGGGAAGGGAAGGCTGCAATGCTTCTTAGTAAATTCTATGGAAGTTTGTAGCAGGCAAGGAATTCTGTATCAGAATGAATGATACAGTACCAATTTGAAATGTGTAGAACCAATTTGAAATGTGTAGAATGTCCTTGATATTTTTTTCCCTTTCTTGTTCTTAGTCTATTTTAACAATTATAAAAGTGTTTTAAAGGTAGTCATGGATTTGCTTTTTACTTTTATCCCATTAATCCCATTAACCTAAGAGGTCTTAAGTTCCTTGATGGTAAATTTGCCTGCCACAGGGATTTTTAAGACCTTTCTTATTTGAATTGGGATGTTTTAATTAAATTTAAATTTGTCAGTTTAAATCATGCTCTCCTATTTGAAAACAGTTAGATATCTCAGTGATCCTGTGTCTTACTTACATGCACTCTTTTTGATCACACATGTGTAATATTAACCTATTATAATGTTAACCTGCTGAAAGCTGCTATATGTATTGTCCTGTTTGTTCATATGGCATTTAGAATGCATTGCTACCATTAAATATTTAGTCTTTATGGCATCCTATTGAATGAGATAATAATAATTATCCTCATTTTGAGATAAAGCCATTAAGATACAATATTTAATGAACTTTAATTGCTAATGTAGTTAGAGGCATAGATAGTGAGTTCTAACCTTCCTCCTAAAACATTCTGTGAAAACTCATAATGTAATGAAACCCCAGCTGTCCACATTGATGGGAGGAAAGAACAACACTGATGCATAATTCAAAAGTCATACTTAGTTTCATAACATATCTTGTACCTTTTTGAACATAGATGAATCTTTTGTGGCAGTTACACTTTACATATATTGAAATATATTGAAGACAAAGCTGAAGGACTCTGAAGATTAATGAGAAGCCTAGACTAGGCCAGTGTTACATTGTACCCCTGGGTAAGCTATGTATCCCTCTGGGTTGCAGTATTCTCTTGCATAAAATAAAAGGCAGGAGCTATTCCGACTTTAAAGCTTCTTTTGGTCCAAATAGTCCTCTGCTCCTGAAGTGAAATACAAAGCATCCCAGGAAATTCATCTGCTTTATCACCTTCCCATTTTTTCTCCCCATGCCAGGATGGCTGCTGTCTTGTTTTTTATCAGCACACTTTAGTAGAGCTCCGTCTGCATTTTTATTCCAACTCACAAATGAGGCATTATTAGAATGTTTGAAGATATTATTTCTGACATTACCTTATAGGTCTTTTGGTTCATTCTTTGATTGGGTCTGTTCTGCTCATTTTATAATTGTGAAATTATGCTGGCACATCTGTAGTAAATTCCATTTTGCTCTCTCATTAGCTTTTTGACTTTGGGCAAGTGTCATAAGTCATTTCCCGAGGCAGCAGACTCTGAGGCAGATTTGTGTGCAGGGGTATTCTTAGGATCAATATCTATCTTTAGGGAAGTGAAACAGTATTAGGCAGAGGGGGAAGTTGAATTGTGTTTTAGTTGCATAGAAGGCCTCAGTTGATCGTGGGGAACTCTGGAGCTGGGATGACCCTTCAGACTTGTCCCGAATTAGGGATCAGGGCTCAACTTTAATATCCCCTTGTCAGTCAGTCACTGGATTGGGGAAGGGTTGGGAGGCCTAGGAAGAGGGCATAACTTTGGATAAGGCAGCTTTCCTTATCCTAGGGCAAAGCCCACAGAGGGATTCCACTGAGACTTGTCAGCCACAAACACCCCCAAGAACTGAGGAGAGTGAGGACTTCAGTCTTGGTGGGGAGGAGGTGGGCAGCCTCACCAGCTTCCTCTGCAGCAGGCTAACTTGCGTGTGTCCCAGTTCCCTTTCTATTTTAACAAATGGAGAGAGAAAGAAACTGCCATTTATTTAACAACTTTTAAATTCCAACTCCATACATATCTCTTGTTACCTTGCTAGACACACATTTTTGTCCAACATTTAGCACAATATGAGTCACATTAAAAATAGCTGGTCATTGACCATTTACTCTTTGCCCGACATTTTGCTCTGTACTTTACATGTACTATCTTATTTACTCTTTTAGTCCTATCAAATAAGTACCATTGCTGTTCTCATTTATCAGATGAAGAAACTGAAGCTTTGCTTAGTACCACCAAATATATTTACTAAAGATGTGTAAAATTGGATTAAACTTTCTTTGTGTAGGTAGTAAATTGAGGGCATAGATTAAATTTTTTTAAAAGATTACATGGCTAAAAAATACCAAGCCTGGAGTTGAACACCTGTGTTCCAACTCTAAACCAGTATATTTTCACCATTTCACATATTTTTTGTGTGTTATAAAGAAGATTCAGAACTGCTGCTACAGAGAAGAGGGGATGCCAGCAAGTACCGGGTCACCTGTGAATATGGACATCTATTGAAGCTTTCATTTAGGAATGTGCTGTTGCTGTGGATATGCATAGACATTAAAAACTCACATCTCTGTGTTTTGGGAATGGCTTTCTCTTTGGTATGAGATACATTAAAGGCAATTAATTTTTTCCCACAGTGAATCTTAAGAAGCACTGTAATGCCAGCCAAGGTACATGATCTACCTGCCATTACATGGAAAATGCCACATTTGTGACGTTTGTGGGGTTTTTTCCCTAGGAAAAGGATCCACAGATTCCATTAGGTTCTCAAAAGAAGGTCATTAAATAAAAATGGATAAGAACTACTGCAAGAGTTAATAATTGCTTACCTGTTATTTTGATTTTTAAAAATAATATAGAATTACAGATTAGTTCAGTCAAAATTGCAATTAATAAAACTAATGGTAGTTGCAAATTATGTAAAAAGTAGCAACAATGGCAAGCCGTTTGCAAGGATAAGTAATGGCAAAATAACAGGTATTTGTACCATTCACAGTTATCAGGTTGTGTTGCTGAACTGCCGCTGTGGCCATAGAGATTGCATTTCTGTTTGCTTTCCTTTGTGTTTCCAACCTGGCCATCCTAGCACTTAGAATGAATCTGGCCTTCCCGTCTGGCTCCTTACTCTCTTCTCCATTGTGTTTGTTCTCGGTGTACTCACTCAGCATCCCGTGTTCCTCACCACCACCTCTCAGTTGTATTTTTATCTTTGAAAAATCATCCTGGTTGCAGATGCCACCGGACTTACATCACCATTACATCTGTGTTTAGACCGTGACTCTTCACTCTAGCTGTGTACTCAAATCATGTGCAGAGTGTTTTTAAAATGTGGGTATCTGAGCATTTAGGTAGGCTTCCTGTTCAGAACTCCAGGGACGGGATTGAGGCATCTGTATTCTTTTTAAAGCATCATATGTAATTTTGATGTGTAGGCAGAGTAGAGAAACCCAGTAGAATATAGAATCTTGTATAATTATTTTAAATTGAGTATTTTATGGTAGCTCTGATCATGAAACTATGTTAATGCACAAATTGTACCTTTTTTTAATATTTTCAAATGGAAGAGATAACGGGAACTAATCAGAGTGAATAAATGACATTTATACTACTCTCAGAAGTAATTCTTTAGGCAGTTCAGCCTTTTTATTGTGATTTTGTTATTTAAGAACCAGAGCTTGGTTTTGAATCTTGGTATCACCACATCATAGCTGTGTGGCCTTGAATACTTTGTGGCTCAGCTTCCTTAACTAAGAAACAGGAATAATATATAAAAGTAGCACCTGCCTCATAGAGTTATTGTAAGGATTGAGTAAATCAATGCATGAAAAAAGTGCCTGACATATAAGTACTTATAAATGTTAGTTTTTGTTGTTGTTCTTAGACATGTTTGTAGAATAAGGAAAGGAAATAGCTCTTTTAAAATCTGTATATATTTTTTAAATCTTAATAAGAACCTTATGAGGTAGATAGTATTATCACCATTTGGTACATGGTAAACTGTTATTCTTAAAAGTTAAGTAACTTCCTTAAAGTTATCTGTCTTATAAACAATCTCAATCCAGATGCATTTTTTTCCCCCCAAAGCTCATGCTGTTCTTTTCTGTAACATATACTGATTTTCACTGTTTGTGGTAAAGCACATTAATTCTCAGAGGGTTCGTGTAAAAATACACCTTTCTTTGGCTACATTATGATACACATTTTATATGTTTAAATGTAACACTAAGTATTTCTATTATTATTTGTATTTGGATGAATTTCTATATATTTATTACCTTGTATCTCATTTCAACCACATCATCATACTAAGTTCAGATCAGATGAAGTTTTGACTACTCATTTTGCTTTTACTTGTAAATAATGTATGTTGTATAACAGCTTTATCATTTTTAACTGTGATCTGACACTTACATTTTAGACCTTGACTGTCTTGATGATGTAACCTCATCCTACATCTCCAAAAATAACGTTAATATGCAACCATTTTTTGTTAAGCTACTACGCTAAAGACTTTGAGTTTCTCTTCCAGAAAACAAGTAACTCGCACAAGGCTATTTCTAAGGCCATTTCTATCTAAAATTACAGGCTTCTATGAAATTAATGTGATGTGTTATTATTTTAACTGTAGAGTGTTTGTATTTATTTTGCCACTTGAACTTGCCTATCTTACTTTAATTGTTCTGTACCAGTTGTTCTATCTGCTTTTATACATTCCAGTAGACCATAGCTATGCTATGCATTTGAAGCTGAGCATCTTTAAAATAGTTTTCTGCTGTCTGTCCTTTACATAATTCATTCTCCAAACATGTTCAGCTAAATATACTTGTGTTATGTTGGATATAATTGTGCTGTAGGCCACAGACCAGCAAACTATATGACTGTATGTCCAACCTGGCCCCCTTCCCATTTTTTGAAAATAAAGTTTTATTGGAACACAGCCATACCCATGTGTTTACATATTATTAATGGTTGTTTCATGCTGTAACAGCAGAGCCAAGTAGTTGCTGTAGAAATTGTATGGACTGCAAAATTAGAAATAGTTACTGGCTTTTTACAAAAGGGAAAAGACAGCAGAAAACTTAATCCCTTGAAAAGTCTGTTAATGGTCCTTTCTTGCCATTTAATATACAAAAGGGCTTTAGGGTGACTTAGGTGAAGAAAATACTTCAGTAGCTAAATATAACATCTGTGGTAGTAACATTTAGATAGTTTAGTGTAGATGAGATTATATCATTAAGACAGGGTGTATAATGCAAGTGTAGCTCACAGTTAAAATCAATAAAGCTGTTATACAACATACAATATTTACAAATAAAAGCAAAATGAGAACTATATCCTTATAGGAATTTAAGTAGTTTGAAGGCTTTATAATAGTTTTTTGGTCTAGAATGTGATGCAGCATGCTACAAGACTTTTTGCCAGCCACGTAAAGCATGTGCTAGTTACTTTGATTCAGTTTTTCATTTTAGTTCAGTTTCTTGATTCTTTGTCACTGGATTGCCTTTGTAGCCAGTTTAATAACAGGTCACATTGTTTGCTAGTGACTTTTTTTTTCCTGCATAGGACATTCTGCTTTCTAGTTTTTAAATAAACATGGCCTGTAGTTAAGTTCTGCAGAGTGATTCCTTCATATTTGCATGTCTTAATATATGAGTGCACCAGGGTCTCTGTAATGAAAGTATTTAAGTTTCTGTAAGTTCAAACAATTTTATGTCAAGAAAGGACCGTGAACATCTAGTGTAATCCCTCTAAGAGCTGCAGAGCTTTTGATGGTTCTCTTAGACAGCCTTTCAGTAAGAAGTACACAGAAGCATTTTGTGAACTTGTTTGTAGACCCCCTGCCATGTCTTTAGAAAACACAATTTCGAAGACTTTGTTGAATAGTAGGGAGCCCAAGTCTATTTTGTTTCTTTGCTCTTTGGCCCATGTGTCAAATGGTAAGTGCTCATGGACTTCTTGGTGCTACCTAATTCAACTGGGCACCACCAGACCCAAGTCCACTAGAGGACTTGAATGCTTGTGTGAAATCAATACATGTAGGGCTCTTTCCTTATGCCTTTGGTTTTTAAATCATATTCTTCAAAGTCCTGGGGTCAGATGGAGATGGCTCAGTAGCTGCCTAGGCCCTTCGCACTACTTCAAGAACCACAGAACTGATTTGTGTGTGTGTGTTTTAGAAGTTGGAGTTTGACATCATATTGTATGTGCAAAAATAGAGCTAGATTCCTAAAAAATTGACAAAACTTTGAAAGCTAGATGTTCTGTATCCTTCAAAAACTCAATAATCACAATTCTTTGTTTTCCCATCCAAACCTGTTCTTCTTGTGGTCTTCCCTCTCTCAGTTGATGTTCATTCATTTTTTTCCAGTTTCTTAAGTTTATCCCTAATTCTTCTATTTCTCTGACATAACACATCTATCAAGTATATCTTATTGGGTCTATTTGAAAATATATCCCACAGTCAGCTACTTCTCACTGCCTTTCCTGTTAGCACCAAGGTTGCCTACCTTTATTCTTACTGGGTTCCTGCAAAGCCTTCCTGCCTCATCCTTATTTTCCTTTCAGCATAGCAGTCGTGGTAGTGATTCTTTAAGAACCTAATGTGGATTGACCGGGCACAGTGGCTTACACATATAATCTCAGCACTTTGGGAGGCTGAGGCAGGTGGATCACGAGGTCAAGAGATTGAGACCGTCCTGGCCAACATGGTGAAACCCTGTCTCTACTAAAATACAAAAATTAGCTGGGCGTGGTGGCACATACCTGTATTCTCAGCTACTCTGGAGGCTGAGGCAGGAGAATCACTTGAACCCGGGAGGCAGAGGGTGCAGTGAGCCACAATAGCACCACTGCACTCCAGCGCAACAGAGCAGGACTCCGTCTCAAAAAAACAAAGAACCTAATGTGGATCACATCAATCTTTGGCTCAAAATTCTCAAATGGTCTAAAAGCCAGAGTGCTTCTGATGCCCTGAAAGGCACTACGTGAACTCACTTTTCTCCCATTTTGTACCTTGCTTACTCCAGTGCCTGGCTGTTTCTCAGGCATACTAGGCACTCCTTCTGCTGGGATACTCTTTCTTTGAGATTTCTACTTGGTTAACTCCTTCACTTCTTTCAAGCAGTTGCTCAGTTCTCAACTTCTCAATGAGACCCAAGGTCACTCTATTTAATCCTGCAAACTATTGCCTTTCCTCCCCCATATCCAATACCTTGTATCTTGTTCTATACTTTCTTTTTAAAGTATTTGTTGCCTTCCAACATTCTATATATAATTTACCTATTTATCATAGTTAGGCTCTACCAAGTCATTGAATCTTTGTCTATTTTGTCTATTTTATTGAGCAATGACTGAAGTATTGAGTGAAGACTAAAGTGGTTATAAATAAAGCAGCCCTTGTAGTATCTTACATTTTAACTGAAACTTTCTCTTTTATTATGTAATTGTTGAGATGATTTTGCTAATCTTTTTGAAGGTACATTGTCTGTTAACCTGGACATTCATGGTATGATATATTGTCCAATATAAAAAGTATACAAGTAGTCAAAGGAAAAAATATATGATGATTTCAACAAAAGTAAAAAATTTTTAAAAAAGACATTTTTAAAATACAGAATCTTCTCCAGTAAGGACTCTTAATAAACAATGAGTAGAAAAACTTCATTAGCATGATACAGAATATTGTTAAGGTAAAACTAAAAGCTACATCATCCTTAATTGGTTCATATTAGATATATTCTAACAAGTTGCATATTAATGGTATTATTTAGCATGGACATTTTAGCAAATATAGCAATATAAGCAACAAGAGTTATAAATATTGAACAGCTTGTAATGTGTATTTGGAAAACCAAGGATATCCAGGTGTCAATCAACAGGCTAAATCAAAAATGAATAATTTATCTACTGGTGAACAAAGAGGAAAATGTAAAAAATCATTTTTCGAAAGACACTTCTAACTAGTAAGATGCTGAAAACCAGGAAGAAAAATACAGACAACAAAATTAAAAATATTTACATAAAGGCTATAGGTAGGAATTTTGTCATAGGAGGAATGCAGATGACAATACAATTTGAACTTACCCAATTATCAAAAGAATTAGAGGATAAGAAAAATTTGCTAGATACACTTGAATTTTTTTAATTTTTTTTTACGGCGAATAGGTACTTGTGTGGTTAAAATAATAGATGCTCAAATTTAATGAATAAAATAGTAAAAAAAAACTCAACAATTATGGTTACCAAATGAAATTGCATAGCTAAGATTACACTTAAGAAATACATTTTCCTGTTGTGATTATTACACATTGTATGACTGTATCAAAACATCACACATACCACTAAATATGTATATCTACCATGTACCCATAAAAATTAAAAATACAAAAAAGAGAAAAGAATTACAGAATATGCTACCAATGGAACGAAAATAATATTTGAGTAAATAAAATGGTTTACATTTCTTGGATGGGTGATTCCATATGGCATATATCTCAGTTACTTTCAAATTAAAATACAAATCATACACAATTACAATCAAAATCTCATCACCATTATTTTAATAACTGCAAAATTATTCTAAAATGAATATGCTAGAGATAAGTGGGATATGTGATTTATTTTGTTTTGTTCAATAAACACATATAGTGCTGGTGATATACTGGCTACTATATTGGGCACTTTAGAAATATTAACTCACATAATCATTGTAACTTTTGAGGTAGTTAATAAAAAATTCAACTAGGCAATATTTTAAAATATAAAATACCAAAGCATTAACCTAACAAAAAATGTGTAAGACTTATAGAACAAAATTTAAAATCTTACTGAAAGAAATTTTGAAACACCTAAATAGAGAAATGCACATTTTTTGTGGCTTAGAGTAGTGAATATCATAAAGATGTCAATTTTTATAAATTTATTTAGAGATTAATACCATTCCACACTAAACAACAGATGAATATTTATTAGTGAACTTGACATGCTGATTCTCAAATTTATATGAGAGAGCAATGGACTAAGAAAAGCTATGACATTCCTAAAGAAGATAAACAAGATGGATGGATTTCCCTTACTCTATTCTAAATTTGCAGTAATTATTACATTGTTACCTTGATGCAAGAGAGACCAGCAGACTCATAGAACAAAATAGGCAGCACAGAAATCATTCATACATGCTTAGGAATTTGATTCTATATAGACCTAGCATTGTAGATTAGTGAAATAAAAGATTGAATTTTTAAATAAATGGTATATATACTATTGGCTAACCATAAGAAAAAATAATGAAATTGGATCCTGTAATGCCTATCATCACCAAAAACCAATTCCACATGGATTTAAGACAAAACCTTTCAAAATTTTTAAAAGATGATATAGGAAAATATGACCTTGGAATGGAAAAAGATTCCATAAATAGATGACAGCCAAACCAAGCCATTAAGAAGGCTGATAAATTCAAATATAGTAAACTTACAAACTTTTGTTAATCAAAAATACTTTAAAGAGAAAGAAAATACATGAAGAGAAAGAAAAAGTGTTTGTAGCATAGGTCACTGACAAGAGATGTAATTACCTTTATATTTAAAAAATAAGAAAAAGACAAATGCATAGCAGAAAATGGGTAAAGGTTGAAACACTGTTTCTCAGGAAACAAAGATGGCCACTAGACTTATGAAAAGATGCTAAACCCTATTATCAAGGAAGTGCAAATTAAAAGCACAGTGTAGTATAATTTTTTACCTTCCAAACTGAAAACCTGAAGTCCAACATTATCCAATTTTGTTGAGGACTTGGAACAACCAGAATTCTTTTACATTTATTATAAGAATATAAATTGGTTTAGTCACTTTGGAAAACAGTTGAGTATATTTTCTTGTGAGTCCACTCTTTTCTATATCTACAGAAACATTTTCACATGTGACCCAGGAAACGTGTACAAGCATGTTTGTAGCAAACAGTTTGAAATAACAAATTTTGGAAACAGCGCAAATGTGCATTAACTATTGGACAAATATAATACTGAGCAAAAAAAGAAAATGGAAAAAATGAACTTTTATGAAGTTCAAAACCATGTAAAATGAAATAATTTAATAGGGATACAAATGTATGTGGTAAGAAAATAAAAGCTAGGGAATGATAACCACACAACTCAGAATAATGATTACTCTAAAGGGTACTAAGAAAGGGGGTGAATTCAGGCAGAACTACACGAGGCTTTATAAATACTGTAGAGACATTGATAATTTTTATTATGTCTCTTTATGTATTGTTGAGCCGAAAAGGGTATAAAAGTGTTTACACTTTGATTCAATTTTGTAGTAAATAGTATGATTCAGGTATCTAAAATAACAGTGACCAAGATTATAAAAATGTTTCTTTCCGTTACAAATAAGGAAAAGGGTAGAATGAATGTCAAAGTGTCAGTATGACCTCATAGTTTTTAGTATGCATACATACAGATATGGAAATAAATACAAATACTTTTTTATATCTTGATTGATATGGAAATGTGTATTTCCTACCTCTGGCCACTGAGAGGGTCCAGGAGTAATGACACTCCTGCAGCAATGTCCCTACCTATAGCTAAGATGTTGGTTTTGAAATACCATTCTCTAATAAAAGGAAGTATGACTACTTGGAGAAGTAGTTGATTTTAGGGCTTGGAACAAATGTCTGTGATGTCAAAAAAATAAGGAAGGG
This sequence comes from Plecturocebus donacophilus, assembly GCA_004027715.1. Classification (NCBI taxonomy): domain Eukaryota; kingdom Metazoa; phylum Chordata; class Mammalia; order Primates; family Pitheciidae; genus Plecturocebus; species Plecturocebus donacophilus. Next base: position 71,684 of record PVKP010006343.1, read on the forward strand.
CTTAAAAAGGATAAGGGTGTGTCAAAAGGACATGGGACCAAGCTGAAGGTGTCAAAACTGGAACAATTTAGGCAACAAAGTGTGATATATTTTATGGAATGATAGTCTATAGAATAAAATGCCCACGAAGCCATACTATTATAACAGAATAAATAAGTAAATAAGGATAAGGGATAGCTCTTACAGAAGGATTCTAGTTAATAAAGAATGAGGGAAATCTTGATTAGGCAAAGACCACAGAAATAACTATTGCAGACAAGATTCACGGATGGATGTTAAAATTAGTATATTTAACACAGCCTTCCAGTTTTTCCTCCCAAGATATGTACCAGTCACAAAGGAAAAGTTAATTCATCTGCTGTAATTGGTTAAACAAGTGATGAAGATTAGCATTGTCAGTAATAAAACATTTCAACATAATGTTTTCCTTGAAATGATATGCTTGCAAGGATATATCTGTGATATTCTAGTCAAAAGGTATAATCTAATTATGAGAAAACATCTGAACTGAGAGACATTCTACAAAATGAACCATTGTTCACCAAAAATATCAAAGTCTTGGAAGACAAAATGAGCCCTGTGAGGAACCATCACAGATTGGAGGAGACTAAAGACAGACATAAAACAAAAGGTCTTTTTTTTCTTTATAGGACTTAGATAGCTTTTAGTCTCAAAATTCAAAGCAATAATATTTTGTTTTTAAAGTGACTATTAAAAAATGCAATCTACAGTAAAAGTTTACATAGGGATATACCCTTAAGATGTTTTGTTTGCATACTAAGTCTAGTGTGGATTACTGTACTCTCAGTAGCTTTCCTATGTTAACTTTTCTTCCCAAATATTTGAGCCAGTTCGTACTTAAACATAGCTTTTATTAAAAATACTTTGGTGGATTCATTTGAATTCACCTCTCAGAAAGACAGTGCACTGCAAACAAGGCAATTTTTTTAGTCCTTGTGTTAAAATGAATAAATATCTGCTAATATCTCTGAAAAAAAAAAAAAAGACACACAGTAACTAAATACAGTGTGGGATCCAGAAGTGGACATGTGAACCAAAAAGGGGACTGGTGAAGCTCAAACCAGGTCTGTAGGCTAGTGAGTAGTATTCTGCCAATACTAACTAACTAATTTTGATAATCATGTAATGGTTATTCTTCTAAGTTGACCTTAGAAGAATCTGAGTGAAGAATTCTGCAAACCCTCTGTCTGTATTTATGCAGGTTTTCTAGAAGCCAAAAATTATTTCAAAATAGTTCTTAAAAAGTGGTTCTTCCTAGGTAGTAGAATTGTATTTTATACTAGTATAAGTAATACTGTATTTCAAAGTATATTAAAAATAGATTTGTATTTTATACTAGTATAAGCAATACTATATTTCAAAGTAGCTGATTATGTTAAGAATTAGGAATAGCAATTTAATTTTTCTATTCCTTCCCCAACATTTCTCCCTTTCCAGTTTTCAAGGGTGCTATACAACCCATGGATAGAAAGTTTAGTATAGTTTTATTTATAGATTTAAAAATGGAAGTATAATAGAGATTTTTAGCATATGCCATTGCATTATTAGGTAGGTTTTAGAACAGAAAGTAGATTTTTCACATTCAGTTTTATTTCATGTCTATTAAGCCACAATGCTTCTTACCTATAATTCATTACTTTAAATAGGTATATTTTTCCCCATCGTATTACATGAAATAAAATTGAAAGAGTATCAGCATAAGTCATATTCTGAATTTTGTTTGTTGCTAGTCATAGGAGAAAAAAAAATCTTTCATACTGACGTCAAAGTTTTAAAAATTCTTGTATTAAAGACAATAATGTGTTTCTAAGGATTGTCCTAATTTTCTGAAAATTTTAAGGCATCTTTTACATTTTCAAGTTGTTTTTCTTTTGCACATGCCCACTGCAATTAATTGTTGTGTTCCTTGAGCCCCCACTAAGGAAAGCTACTGATGGGAATTAGATCCCAGTACAACATACTTTTCATTTGTTACCTTTAGTTTTGTATCTTATTGTTTAAAAAAAAATTCTATACTGTACAAGCCTGAAACTAATCTTGACTATATCTAATGTTTAAAAAAAATGCTTGTGTTAATGATTTCTGATCATCATATAAACTTTAAGAATTAAAGAGTTTTTCGATTGAAAAAGTGCTGACACATTGATAAGTAATTTTAGAAATAATCCCTAAGAATTCAATATATGCTTTAAAGTTTTGTATTATGTATGTGTGCCTAAGTGATGACTGTGATTTATGCCCCAAACCTATAGGTTTTCTCCTTTAAGCAAATAAGGAGATTAACATCATGATTAATAAGTGATTTTTGAACTGAGCTTACTGGATATATATATAGAGAGAGAGAGAGAGATTTAGAAATTTTAGGAAATTTTCACTATTATCACAAATTTTACCTTGTCATCTGTAGATTAAATGGGCTGGGCACTTTGGAGAACTTTCATAGTATCTGAATTGTACTGCTTCGTGATTTTGTAAATAAAAGAGAAAGTAGAGTTTTCTAGAAGACTATTAAATCTATGTAGTAGTCTCCAAGCCAGAGCAGTAAAAACAATTATTTTAGGTAGCATAATGTTGGTCCCCATTCATTCTTGAAGGGAGATGGAGAGGAAGGAAGGTAAATCAGTAAGAAATAGAAGCCACATCAGTTATCTAAACAGGGAAAGTTTAAGATAAAAAGCTTCTCACTAGTAGAAAGTGATTAACTACTAAAAGAGGTAAAAAGAGACTCGGGTCCAAGAGACAGCATATACAAAATATCAGCTACTACCTCGTCTACGCTGAGGAAGAGTGGATAGTAAAGGGACTCAGGACTGGGAGAGGCCCTCCTCCAAGGCTAAGATTAGACTTCTTTAAAGAGTTGGTGACTCCTAGGGGAACACTGGGCTTGTAGATAATGAAATTTGCCAAAGTGGCTTACTGCCTGTGAGTGTAGGCAGCTTGGTGCTAATCTGGAAGTTTCTTTAGGGATGGGGGCCAGAGCTGATGGGCTGGTCCAAGCTGGTCTGCAGACACATAGCCTGCCATTTTCCAAGGGCTGGGTGGTCCACAGCAGCTTGGGAAGGGAAGTGTTTTTCCCCTTGCAGGATCTCTCCATTGACCTCTGTTAATAAAGCTTAACATTCTGCCAGCTGGCAAAGGACACGTTTCCAGAGTCCAGCTCCAGTGTTACAAACCAGGGGGGACGCAATGGATTTGGAGCTGAGATACTATAAATTGCTAACTGTTCTAGAAGGAATAACTTACTGTTATAATTCTAAATACAGTCTCATGAATCCAAATTTTCAGATCACTAAAATTTTATTCTCTGCTTGATTCTTCATAATGCTAATCATGGGCTAGGCATGATGGCTCATGCCAGTAATGTCAGCACTTTGGGAGGCTGAGGCAGAAGAATTGCTTGAAGCCAGGAGTTTGACACCAGTGTGCGCAGTGTAGCAAGACCATGTCTATGAAAATTTTTTTAAATAATAATGCTGATTATGTTCTTTATAAATATTTTTTCAATCAAGTTACTATAATGTCATTGTCTTAAGTTTTGAAAGGACAACCAAGAAATTATTCTCTATTTTGTCGCTTTCTGAGAAGTACTCTTATCATAGCTGGGTAGATCTCTAGGCAGTATAGTCATGGGGTAGGTTTGAAACAGAAAACAAGGCCATGCCTCAAAAAAATTAATTCTACCTGTGTGGAGTAAGCACAACTAACTCCATTTTGCATTTACAGATAAATAAATGATGGTTAGCAACTGTTGCCCCCAAATTTGCATTTCAATGGCCTAGTAATGTCCCGTCGCTTACCTAGTACTTCACAGGGATGTTAGTGATAAGGAATAATTAATGATCTGTTAACAAGATCACATCTTTGATTATAATGTACAATAGATGTACAAATTCTATATTTAACTTTTATTTGCCTTTTAATTGCTATGGATTTCTGAGCCTGCTACTAGGTGCTTTATCAGACTGAAGAAATGGTTCCTATAATCTCTTATCCTCAGTCCCAGTGGTCATTACAATGTATTTTCTCCAAAATAGAAAAGGCAGCCCAGTTGCATTATATGTTGTAAAATGTTGCAGTGTCATCCATTTTAACTGTACTTGTCAATTCACTGGGACAGCAATCTGGGAGTAAAGAAAGAATAAAAATGGCAAGCCGAGGATTTACTAGTGTGTGTGAGTTGATGGTTTAAAGGGGGAATACTACTTTTGGCAAGAGGAGAATTTTTTGGACTTTTAAGCGCTGGAGAAGAGTTTCAGGATTGTTAAGCTCAAGCTCATTTAAAATTCTACTTTGACTGACTGATCATATCACAAAGCTGTCAGCTTAGAATGTCACCAGTGTCAGTTCTGTGACCTCCCAAACTGCAGATAGCAGTTGGCTTGAGTGGAACAGGCCACTCTGCTTCTGGGCAGAGAAGAGTTCTGGGCAATAACACAAGTCTTAAAATATTGATGTGACTACTTTTAAAGTATAGCAGTATTACATAGTTATATGCAGTATGTCATTCAAGCTATTTTCATTGCCCAGAAATCATAGTGCTGAACCTACCAGTTGCCAATCAAGTTAATTTTGGTAACTACAAAGTAGAATTTGCCTTTGTGGACATGTATATATAATTATATAACATGCTTATTTAAAAGCTATGATATTTTTTAAATGCTAGACAAAGATTGAAATGTTACTTATTTCGTACCTCCCTTAAATCATGTATATACAGCCATACAAGTAAACACAGATGGAAACCCCAAGTGATTATTCTCTTTGAGTGCCAATGCTGCAGGTGTAGTGATATTAAGGACCATCAGATATCAAATATTAGCTTGTGCCATATAAAATTGCCATTTTTGACTGTCAAAGATGGTCAAATATTGGTATTTCACATGGTGCTCACCCTAATAGTAAATGGTCAACTGTGCTAGGATTTGGAAGTGCACCCCTTAAGAAAGCAGATTATATAAGCCAGAGCTCAAATTAACAACTAGACAAAAGACAAATATGATGTTAAGGGAAATAAAAGATAATGAGTGATTTATGACTCAGTCTTTTACTGCAGCAGCATAAGGTGTGATTCTCATCACTGTATCGATAGAAAATATTTTGGTCAACAGATGTCTCACTCTCTGAACAGTGCGTTTTATGTCTAGAAATGGATAAATCCGTGCAGGTTCTTTCAAATTTGCTATGTGGTGGCCCTCCCGACACACCACCTAGTAGTGTCTTGTTTTGGGAACTTTCTGAAATAAGTATCGGCCTTTCTGACTTAAGTATCAAGGTGATTGCCCCTTGGCAGCACTGTGTATTAACGCGGTAGGTGGTAGTAACTTGCTTTTGTTTTATACTTAATAACAACCTTGCCTAAAAACATGCTAGAGAGTACCTCATCAAGCGTTGAGGTTTTGCATCTTTTATTGGCCTGCCTTTATTTTCTGATATTTTCTACAGATGGTGTTTCACTGAGGTCTTTTAATTCCATGAATGAAGTTGTAATTAGTTCAGTATTATTTTTAATAATCTTCATTCTGGTGGTAAGATTTACTTGTGCTTTTGAGAGTTGAAGTGTGGGTAGTAAGTATTCATTAATAAAACAGTGGCCAACTGATATATTTGTCTTTCATTTTATTTTTATTTTATTTATTTATTTAGAGAAGGAGTCTTGCTCTGTCACCCAGGCTGGAGTATAGTGGCGCAATCTTAACTCACGGCAGCGTCCTCTGCCTCCCAGTTTCAAGCGATTCTCCTACTCAGCCTCCTGAGTAGCTGGGACTACAGGCATGTGCCACAACGCCTGGCTAATTTTTGTATTATTAGTAGAGACGGGGTTTCACCATATTGGCCATGCTGTTGAACTCCTGACCTCAGGTGATCCTCCCTCTTCGGCCTCCCAAAGTGCTGGAATTACAGGTGTGAGCCACCACGCCCAGCCATTTTTTCATTTTCAGTGGAAGTTGGATTTGGTGTTCTGTCAGATTCAAGAAAAATACTGTGGGCCACAAGTAGATTCCTTGCCATCTCACTAGTGATAAGCAAACCATTTTTTTCTATTACCCAGAAATAAATTTATTTTAAAAATTTGGTTATGACCTCATTTGATTCTATCTTACTGTGGTTCAAAATGTAGCTAAATTATAATGTGCTATTCAGAGAATTTTTAATTTACTGACTCACAGCTTAACCTTTAAAGTGCAGTAAATACAGTATGTAGTTAATGCATTGTTTAGTCTAAATGTAAATAGATGGATTGATAAATTTGCGGAATTCTTAAATATGAGAATGCTCAAAATAGTTTTTGTTTTGTTTTGTTGAGATGGAGTCTCGCTCTGTTGCCTAGGCTGTAGTGCAGTGGCACGATCTCAGCTCACTGCGACCTCCACCTCCTGGGTGTAAGTGATTCTCCTGCCTCAGCCTCCTGAATAGCTGGGATTAAAGGTGCCTGCCACCATGCCCAGCTAATTTTTGCACTTTTAATAGAGACGAGGTTTCACCATGTTGGCCAGGCTGGTCTCTAACTCCTGACCTCAGGTGATCCGCCTGTCTTGGCCTCCCAGAGTGCTGGGATTTCAGGTGTGAGCTACAGCGCCTGGCATCAAAATAATTTTTAATACAGTGTGTTTTTCAAAACCTCATCTAATAGAGTTTTTAATTAGAAGTGTTTGCATTTAGACTTAATGACCTCTAAACTTGGTAACAACGATAGCCTTTTAGGGCAACAGTATGTTTTTTGTAACCTTTTGTTTTCAAGATACTCGGGATTTTTTATGTGACATTACTGTTATTGTCATTTACAGTTATTGCTCATGTGCAGAGTAGAGAGTGGCAGCCATTCCTGCTTTCCACATGTGGAAACCAAGATAAGTAATGCACTTTCTTCCTGACAGAAAGAAAGAATCTGTGCACAGAGTCTTTTGCTCTTATTTAGGATGATTAACTGACTATATGTAAGTTCATGTCTGAATACGTTATCTTGCTAAGCAAACTCACCTTCAATTAACCTTTTTTCCAGCTCTACCCTCAAAATGCCAGAATCTTTGTGGTGTGATCATCTCCAGATGAACCAGAGCACATTAAAATTTTTAATTGTTTTATGAAACAGTGAGAGGTCCATAGAAGGACTGACGCAGGTTAAAGTATTTATTAGGGCAAAGATTCTCAAGGCAAAAAATTGACCTGAAGCCATTACAAACATAAGAAAGTAGATAGATAGTCTCACAGATTGAAAGGTAAGTATGGCTTAAAGAGTATGAAAAGGGTAGGACTTTGGTGAAGAAAAGACTGAAAGCTAAAATTAAACCTAAAATCTAAGGAGTATCTTACCTGAAACAATATTATTTCCCTTTATGATTATAGACAATTTCTGTTTATTCTGTCTGTTTTGAGACAGTCTTGCTCTGTTGTTGAGGTTAGAGTGCAGTGGCATGATCTTGGCTCATCCTAATCTTCACCTCCTGGGTTCAATAGATGCTTGTGCCTCAGCCTCCTGAGTAGCTGGCACTATAGGCGAGCACTACCATGCCTGGCTAGTTTTTGTATTTTCAGTAGAGACAGCGTTTCTCCATGTTGGCCAGGCTGGTCTCAAGCTCCTGGCCTCAAGTGATTGTCCCACCTCAGCCTCCCAAGTGCTGGGATTACAGGTGTGAGCCACTGTGCCCGACCTGATTATAGACCATTTTTAGAGGTTATTGATAAGGATTTCTGTTTAGCATCTGACTACTTTTATTCTAGTGGATTTTGAGTTACAAATGTATCCTGAGAACTTAAATTCAAGAAAAATCTTTTATATTTAGTAGTAAAAACTACATGAAATTATATTTATATTTATTATGAAGCTATATATATATATCTCAAATGAAATTATACAAGTGCGAAAAGAAATGTAATTTAATGTCGAAACACCTCCACATACAGTGACTGAGAATCCAGGAGCAATAATCTGTTTATATTTCTATCAAATATTATAAGCAAAGTAAAAAGACAATGCTAACTATAGTGGATTGCAATAGGAACCTATTACATTTACTTGGATTCATTCAAGAGTTCAAAGTAGTACTGGGGGCAAAAATCACATAAACCTCAGTGTCATTTTTGAATGATGCTAAGGAATTAACTTATTTTGAAAATTAGTACATTTTATACAAATGTACCTCAGCATAATCAAGTGGTTGATGAAAGGAAATTCTTCTTTACAGCAATATTGTAGCCAATAAATGAGAAGGAATGATGGAATATAATCATTTGCCACCCCTAATATATTAATGGACCTGGGCAGTAGCTCCCAATATCACCGTAAGAGAGAGCCAGGCGTTGTACACTTCTGATGGAAGTACATAGCAGCGTCTGAGAAATCATCAGAAATTCAAACTCAATCTGTTCAACCAGTTTATAGAAACTACAGAGGTTAGAAGAACACTTTAGATATTGTCATGGGAATGTAATCAGCAGGATCCAGATTTGAGGAGACTATGAGATACAAGAACTGATTTCTTCAAGAAAGGGGATAGGGGCAAACTGTAGATTAAGCAATTTAGGAGATATGTTTGAATTCTGATTGGAAGAGACAGATGTAAATAACTGAAGGAAAGAAAGAAGGCATGAAAGACATGAAAGGGAGTCAGAGAAGGGCAAGCAAATAGGGGTGTGGATGAAACAAGATTAGCCATTAGCCACCGGTTCAAAGTTGTTGGAGCTGGATGATGGGTACAGCAAGGCTTAAACACTTCTTTTTTCTTTTTTCTTTTCTTGAGATGGAATTTCATTCTTTTTGCCCAGGCTGGAATGCAATGGCGCAGTCTTGGCTGACTGCAACCTCCATCTCCCAGGTTCAAGTGATTCTCCTGCCTCAGCCTCCCAAGTAGCAGGGATTACAGGCAGGGTCCACCACGCTCAGCTAATTTTGTATTTGTAGTAGAAATGGGGTTTCACCGTGTTGGCCAGGCTCATCTCGAACTCCTGACCTCAGGTGATCTGCCCACCCTGGCCTCCCAAAGTGCTGGGATTACAGGCATGAGCCATCGTGTCCAGTCTACACTTCTTTCTATTTTGCTTATCTTTGCATTTTATGTAATGAAAACAGTCTAAGATTGGCCCTGGCTGTCCCACAGAATAGTGAACTTCATGCCACTGGACTGTGTTCTGCATCTCTAGGTCTGCAGTGAAGCCAAGAATTTGTGTTTTCATTAAGCTAATCAGGTGATTCTAAATACCAACCAGGGTTGTTAGAACCCTCTGGGGAAGATTATCTGCAAGATTCTTTTTCACACAGCGTTCCAAGTCTGGATATTTTTTAATGGTATAAAGATGTGCTGCAGAGATTCAAGAACAAAATAGCTGGAGTGACCATCTGTTTCCTTTATTTTGATAAATAAAGTAAAACTTAACTGAGACCTTGAAAGATGCTTAAAATATGGACAGGGAAGTGTGAATCAAATTCTTTCATTCCACAAATGTTTTTTAATGCTTCCTCAGTGCCAGAGAGTATGGTAAGCATTGGGGTATTGTGATCAAAACAGTTAAAATGATAATAGTTGTAACGATAGTAACTTTGAACCTCACTTCTTGTAAAAGCCTTCTATTACCGTGGAGGGAATGCTGGTTTTGAGATAGGAGGTTAGACTTCTGGATGTGCCACGATGCTCATGCTGGACGTGCTCTTTAGTGTGGAGTAAACCATAACAACCTCTCTGAGCTTTGGTTTTCTTATCTCCCTAATAAGGTTGTACTTCTAGCTCTTGACTTTTATAAAATATGCATGAAGATATTTTGTTATAATCTTTAGCTGTTTTCTTAGTCTACTTGGGCTGCTATAACAAAATACCTTAGGCTAGGTAATTTATTAAAAAACACAAATGTATTGCTCAGCAGTTCTAAAGGCTAGGAAGTCCAAGATCCAAGCTCTAGTGGATTCAGTATCTGGTGAGGTCCCATTCCTCATCGATGATACCTTCTTGCTGAGAGTCCTCACATGGCAGAAAGGATGAACAAGCTCTCTCAGGCCTCTTTTATAAACGCGCTAATCTCACTGGTGCCCAGGACCCCCTCCTCTTAATACCATCACCTTGGGGGTTATGTTTCAACATATGATTTTGTGGGGCTACAAACATGCAGAACATAGCTGCTCTATATGTGGATGTGGTACATGGGACTGAATGGTTTTTTGGCACTCTCAATAGCCATATAAAATATGTTTGTTGTTGCAGGTGGGGAGTGTATTCTCTTTTCTTCTGCCTCTAATATAGTTCTATAAACATGCATTTAAGCTCGTATAGTTAGATTCTCTCCATAAACTGAAACAGGTCTGATCTTAAGCTCATTTACTGTCTTAGAACAGAATTGATCTTGCTTTCACATTTGATTCACCCTCCACAGACTAAGAGGAAGAAAAATAGCGTTGCTAGCCCAGGTTAGCTTGGCCAGAGTTAACAGAGCAAAGACTGGGAAACCAGTTTTTGGAATATTTGTTTGCCTTTCTCTGACTTATTTTTATGTGCTAATATATGTTGATCATTCAAATTAACAATTTCTGCCATCCTTGAGAAATTCTGCCAGTTAGGCCTTTCACTTTTCATACATGTTAAAATGATTCAACAGTTCTATGATTGCAAACCCAGTGTATAGTTGCTGGGATCATCAGGAGAAAACAATGTGGTGTATTTTATTTGCATTAAACATAAAATTCCTTTGCAGATAGCATCCTACATGTGGAATATGACATAGACTATTAGTTTTTAGTAAGTATTGTATATAATGGTCAGAGAGAGACTGTCAAGTAAGGTCATCCTTATTTTGGCAATTTGAACAGTATAATCTAGAATAAGTTATTTAAGGTTTTCTAGAAGCAGTTTTTCTTATATTCAAAATTGAAACTAGTATCATCTCCCTCACAAGGGTGTTTCCAGGAATGAATGAAATACTCATGTAAACACCCAGCACAGGACCTACCAGGTGAACTGCTACCAACCAGCCAGTCAGCAAATAAAATTTCCTTTCTTCCCTCTTTCCTTCCCATCATTCAATCATTGCACTGTTTTTTCTTAGTTTGATAACATGCTTTATAGTATTTTTAAGGGATTGGAGTCCAGTTAGTTTTCCTTCTTTAAAAATAGTCAATTTTCAAGTCTAATTTCCAGATAAATAGCTGTGATTGAAGACAGTAAGGAGCAGTTTTCTGTAAATATATACAGGAATATGGAGGGAGGAGAATATGATATGTCAAGAGGCTACCCCGTGTTATTTTTACTCCTATCAGCTCAAGCATAGATCTTACCTCTGTCTCATTTTATCTCATTGAATGAGGAGCTGTATACCCAGTTTGTTACCCAAGATCAAACAGTTACCAAATTTTAAGCTTGGGATTAGAATCCAGATCTTACTTAATAGCTCTCCTACCCTCCATAGATTTTTAGTCACTGGAAGGAGAAGGATAGCATTTGGCTCCTATGTGGAAAGGGGCAGGGGCAAGATGTGGAGTGAGGGAATATATCTGGATCATCTAGAGGACTTTTGAAAACTATACTCTCTCCAATTTTGCAACAATTTGCCGTTTTAAAACATGGTTTGGTAATGTCATATTCTTCAGGTATGTTGGGGTAGAAGAAAAGACTGAGCACTATTTTTCTATGATATGCTGCCTAGACATAAAATTATTATAGAAATAATTATAGCGAGCGATCCAAGATGGCCGCATAGGAGCAGCTCAGGATTGCAGCTCCCAGTGAGGGTGCAGAGGGTGAGTGGACGCCGCATTTCCAGACGGATTTTTACCCCCAGACCAGGAGATCCCCAGGCGGAGCAGTGCCACGGGTTGCCAGTGCGGCTGTTTCGGCCGGCGCGGCTGTTTGGGCCGGCGTGGCTGCTTTGCCGGCGCCCCGGTGCGGCGGTTCTCCGCACAAAATACACTGGTCTGTGTGCCCTTTGAACTGGCGAGTGGAGCTACGGGAAGGCGGATTAAAAAGGGGACTGAATCAGGGAGCCAGCCCAGGAAACTCCCGGGCAAAAAAGCGCTACGAATCTCAGCGCCGCT